>JAQGAV010001824.1:0-18552 GCA_034691345.1 Phasmarhabditis papillosa
TTTACTTAACCTTTTCATTTCCTCATTAAAATTTTTATTTTATTATCTATCAACATATTGATTTATATACTAATATTTCTCATTTACATTCACCCATTCTCTTACCTTTATTATTTGTATATAATACAGTAACATTTGTGATTTATTGTCCAATCTAATTAGTTTAATAATTATTCTAGACTCCGCCCCAATACCTCTGCGGCAAACGGCAAAACCAACCATATCTAAGAAAACTAGAAGCACTTTGTCCATTTTTTATGTCTACAGTATTATAAAAATGTAGTGTCTATATAAGGTCCTATCTATAAGTATACAGTCTGTGTTTTGCATATATTTATATTTATATTATTATTATTATTTGTGTAGACTTATATTCTGCACTTGTTATGTATAACCTACCTTGTCTTATAAGATTTGGCTATATAATTATGTAATATATTTAAAAATGCTTAAATAAACCTATTGCAAATTTAACGGAAACGCCTTAACCCATACCTGTAAACACACATCGACTGCTTTCAGTTCAATTCTGTGCGATCGAGTTTTCATAGATATTTTAATAACCTATCCCATTTACGATATACGATCGAAATCGAGTGATATAATTAAACTTGGACAGATCAAAAAGATCATTATCAGTACACCAGAATACCACGAAGTAAGTCTCATGGCTTACTTGGCTTGCAGAAGGATAAATTAGATGATAAAAGATGCAAAGAAGTGAACATTGCAGAAAGATGTGTACTGCAATTCAGCAGAATGCTCTCGAGTATCTTTTGCTTCAACTCTAATAAGGAGATAGTATTTGAGGTATGTTTACATTAACATGTTTATTATTTTATAAGTTTCTATATACAATAAAGTTATTATTTTTAGTCTGATGACAAGATATTACCGAGAATAAAGGAAACAACATGTTGTGAAGGAAGAAATCTAGTTGATTTGTAGAATGAAACCTTGAAAAGTATTCTCGTCTTCTTTCATATTGGAAGGGAAAAATTCATTGTGTTGAAAAATAATAGTAGAGATGGGCTGGACAAAGGTTGGCCTGGGCTGAGTTTTGGCTCGGCTGGGTTCATTCTGGGCTTGGTTTAGTTTGGGCTGGCCTTGTTTTAGGCTAGAATGGGCTCGGCTGTGTTTAGGCTGAGCAGGTTTTAGGCTGGGCTATGTTGGGCTTAGGCTGGGCTGGGCGGCAGTGTTTAAGCTGGGCTTGGTTTAGGCTTAGGTGGGTTTGGATGGACTTGGCTGGGCTGGGCTGGGTTTATGCTGGGCTGGATTGGATCCAGCCCAAAATGCCCATCTATAGTTTGTTGGTGTAAATATTTAGTACAGGTACATATGTAATTAGAATTGTCTTTAGTGAAACCGTATGATATGTTTCAAAACCTAGACTACATTGCGCCGGCTTCATACGATGCGCGGTATTGCTAAATAATTTCCCTTCAAATTTGCTGGAAAAGGCCTTCCCTCTCTTCAGGCTAGAGAACTTTTGAATTCAAATATTGCAACATTGCCCATCGTATGAGGCCGGCGCAATGTAGTCTAGATTTTGAAACAGATTATATTTTCTAGCGAACTTAGATGAATTTCTAAACCAGTCACCTAAGTCAGACCAGTCGAATGCCAAGTGTAAATCAGGCTATAAAATCAATTGGCTGCGCCTCCTTTCAAGTAGAATAATACTAAAAAAATAACATTATAAGAATGTGTTTTAATATAGTTTTACTTGAACCCAAATGTTTTGCGTTCATTAGTATAGTACCTATATTCTTAATTAACAAGCTTTGTTGAATTATTTTCATAATTCAGTGCTCCCGTGACGTCATCTATATTAAAATTTGTGGCTTCCAACTAAATGTTTCAAATTATGACAAATAAGTTCATAGTTTTGGATCAACAGGTGATGCACCATTAGAGTTCCAAAACATAAATGCAGATTAAATTATGCATACTGCTGTATGCATAATTTAAGCTGTATTTAAGTAAATAAGACAATTTTTTACCACTCTATTGTTACTTTCAGAAGATTAATACAAAGAATACGAGTCGCTTCTGGCAGAGGAACGGCGTTGCCATAGTGTGCTTTCTCTGTGTCTCTTTTTCCATTTCTTAGTTAAAATGAATGTACTTTTAAAGAACAGAATCTAAATACACTTATTGCTCATTAATTTTTATGTAAAACCGGTTCTCTCCTGTGGCGGTAGTATAGAAACGCCGGGCAACAATTATCAACTACTCGAGCAGCTAACAACTGCCCACCCACACAGGCAACCAGCCGGGCGTTTCTATACTACGGCAATAGGATTCTGCTCCAAAGACCAACAGCTAGAAACAGGTTATATTTTTCATTTTTTTTTGTTATTCAGTGTTATTTGTATTGTCTCATATAACAGCGGGCCTGCCGGGCCGGCGCGGACGGCTTTTTAACTTTTGCCAAGCTACAGGCTATATTTCTCATAACATTACAAATTAATTACTGTTGTGAATGCAGAATAGGAAAACGAAGATTCCTGTTGGAAATAATAACACAATTACAAATTCCGACGGAAGAATAAACTTAGAAGTCCAGTTAAGCCTAAGCCTAATTGCAACTAATAAACTCTTGGAAGAATAGTACAGATAAAAGGTTACTTTAATTAGAAGAAGGCGATTATCAATTATATAAGAGTTCTTAACAAGATATTCTTAAAGAATTGAAACATTTTTTATAGACTCTTTTGTTTTACCTGTTTGAAAAATATTAATTTTGCAAGTTTTCTGTGCTATTTTTCCATAAAGAGTGCAATAATCTTTACATATTGAGTCTTTGGGAACCTAGTTGAGGGAGCTGGTTTCTGCTCCGAACGAGACCAAAATTGCAAATCCCGGCCCGGCCCGATTTCCCAAAAAAAGTCGGCCGCAGCCGGTTCGTGAAGTTCCCAGCCCTCAATCTGCCATAGTTGAGCGAGCTGGATTCTGCCCTAGACGAGACCAAAATGGCAAAACTTTCCTTATCATATTTTATACATTTTCCCTTATAGAATGGAATATAATAGAATAGAATAATTTATTTGTTATCGAGACCGTTAAAAGAGATAAAAGAATCTACAAGTTGAATGTTTTTATGGGTCTGGGTATGGGAGGATGGATTGTGGCCTTAACAACCTTTTTTGGATCTATATTTTTATTACCGGGTTTCTCCAACCTTGTAAATATTACATTCTAATTTTGTACCTCTCAAATAAATGTTTCAAGTTGTAGCAAATCAGTTGATTGTTCTGTGAAATTACTTTCCTTCTCGGTAAAAACATAAAAGACTTAACCGCTCGTTTAATAGTACTCTTACCAAGATTCTCAATAGCTAAATGTTACTTTTCAGAAGATGAATACAAACAATGCGAGTGGCTTCTGGCAGAGGAACGACGCCTCGAACGCCAACTGAAATCCGCCGTTAAGAAGAAAAAAGCAGAAAACTACACTGGTAGTGGAGATATCAGAATATCATAATCATTGCAGAAGTCTTTCAAACTAATAACATTTTAGTTTTGTTAAACTATTTTTAATTCTTTTGCCTTGGTGTGCTTTCCATTTTATGTTAGACTTATATGTATCTATTGTGTCCTAGTGGTTTGGCTCCAGGCCCATGTTACTGTATATTCCTAATGACGAGTTTTCTTCTGATATGAATGCAGAAAGCGAGACAGAGGAACATTTCGTAAAGACATGCCATGCCTTACGCGCAGGACTCGAAAAATGTTGCTTTAAAAACTTTTCATTCACTCACTTTGAGTCAAAAAAATGTCAGATCGGGACTTAATAGGGAATTGGTGACCGGTGTTAGTAGGCCACTGTGTTTTTAGGGAATCTTCCGCAAAATGATCTTGCGCAGGCGACACGGCCTCTATCTATTCTGCGTTGTGCGGGCCAGGGCCTCGCATTTAAAAGGCCGCAACGGGCCGGAGTTTTGAAGGGGCGGAGCTTGGCCGAGTCGGGCCGGCCCGTTCTCACGAATGAGACAGTGTGAGCCCGTCGCCTTCTGTACATTTTACTGGAATTAACCATCCGTTTCAGTAAAAGCAAATTTGCAACATTTATTATTAGCAAGGTTACATATGGCAGTTGATATAAATTTGAGAAAATATGAGTATTCTATGCAGTCTAAATTCAGTATTCGAAAGGTTCTAATAGGATGGTACATTATCGAATCCAGGTCTCTTGTACATTCTTTCGGCATTGTTTCCACGTGGAGCTTCGACCGGACTGGAAATTAAGTAAAGTTGAGTTGGACACATAAGAAAACCAAATTTTGATTTGTATTTGTAAATGATGGTATTCAATAGTTGACATATACTGTAGAAGGTATACAGTCAGATTCAAAAGTAATGAGGCCGTGTATGCTGCGCATTACGTCAATTTTAACACTGTACCTGCTCTAATTTTGCGCGCGCGGTATCAGGAGATTGTAAACTTGCTTTCGCACTGCCTTACTCAGACAAAATATTGCAACACTCATGCTTATTAACACGGCCGTATTACTTTTGAATCCGATTATATAATGTTATCAATATTCTTTACAAATTGGATCTCGGTAGTTAAACTTTATGTTTAAAATATTTAGGTAGCATTTTTCTAAATGTTACAATTGTTTGTATTACCTCTAGTAACAATAGGATTTCAGTACAGCTCGGTTATTAGAACGAACTTCAAGAACGTTTTTGCATTGTAAGGCGTTGAAAAGTGAACTTTAGAAGACAAATGATAATATGCTGCACTGCATTTAACAAAACTATGTAATGTTTTCATGCATTTGCTAAGCCTAAGTAGACCAACGCACTCTGAGGTATTTTGTTTGTTATGGACTATACTTTTTTTTGTAAACTAACTTAATCTTAGGCCTCTGAGGTTGTGACAGCTCTGCAACTGAATGATATGAAATTGATCCTCTTAGCGGTGCATCGACTTGGCTCTCATCCATTTCATCGGCAACGAAGGGTCTGAAACATTTAACTTTTCATAGCGTATCACTTTAGAAAGGTGGGCGAACGAGCCTTTGCCGAGCCAAGCAATCCACAGCTGGTGACCGGCCCGGCCCGGCCTTTTCGGCCTGAAATTTTGAAACCCAGGCCGGGCCGAGCCGGCCGGATAACCACCTCTGGAGCCACCCATCTCCATCATTTAGAGCCATTTTTCTTTGGAAGATGTAACCGTAGTGTATAGTCAGCGCCGAGAGTAATAATGGATTGTCACTTGTGTAGTTATAGGATTTTTAACACCGCTCCTGCAGGTAAATTGCACGCGCGTACTTGCGAAGTACAATATTGAAAAGAGAGTAGACGCAAGATGCTGGCGCGGTGCTCGCAAAAGGGGCTCAGACATGCGATGAATGCTTTACACTCCATCACTAATCTTGGCGCATTGTGGGGAAACTAATGTATGAGGAAACGGTGAAATTATCAGTTGTAGATAATTGTATAATTGACTTTTAATAATATCTTATATTACATTCAGCTTCGAAGATTTGCTACTGACGAGCGTAGGTATACTCATCCTTTCTAGTCTGCCGAAACATTTACTTTTGAAAAATAGGATACTTATAGCTTCTTCGAGTGAAACTAGGCAAGTTACCAAAAAATGTGAATTTGTAATATTGCTTATTTATATACACTTTAGCAGTACTGGAAAAATGTCGCCCGGGCCGGCCCGTTAATTAAATTTTGCACTTCAGCTTACAACAATGCTACAAAAATGATAAAAGGAATTATCTAATTTATGTTTTGAACTCTGCCAAGTTATCTTTGCCAAGACTTTCCAAGGATATTGTATTGATGTAAGGATGATCGTGCAGTTTTCTCAACCTAGTTTTGATTTTGGACTTCTCGTGATTATATTATAATCAATTGTCGTCATGTTTCAAAAATCTTAACAAGTTTAACAAGCGTAAGCTAACTTTTCCAGAAGTCTGCGTTTTCTGAATCCTAGAGATATAGGGTTCCTTTAACACCCAATTGTATCAATCAAATCAAATAAAACAAAAACTATTTGAAACATTTATTTTCCATTTAATTGATACAATTGTATGACTAGAATAATGATGACCTTTTAATTAACAGAGAGAGGTAAATTATGAAACTGAAATGTTTAACAAACTGGGTCGATAAATTGATAAACTTTAGTTGTGGCAGTGATATTTTTCAAAATTTTGAGCAAGTTGGTTCTATTCTTAATAAATTTTCTTGAGATTAATAGAATATAAAAGTTCTGTTGATGTTTTCTATAAAAAAATAAATTTAGTGGCTACTGTAGTTTGTATAATCGAAAAGTTACGATAGTTTTCTATAATTGAAAAGAAGCGAGTGTTGTTTATACTAGGGAGCGATATGGGTTACGAAAAGTTCTGCAACATTTACTCTACGGGATTATAGCTAGCGATTTGTTCAGTTTGAGACCTGTAGAATGCCATTTGGGCGCGCTGCGGGTTCAGCGGTGCGGATTCTTCCAACTGGGGTACCATTACTCGCGATATTTCATCCTCATTTCTCTGCACGATCTTGACGGGTTTTGGAGCCGACAAAGTAACTTCTTCCATTGGTGAAGGAACGAACTTTTCTAAATAGTTTGGTTATATAAGATCTTATATTATGGTTCAATCGTAATAATCGGGCAGGACTGTTCTTACAAGGGAAGGTCGCGAAGCCGTCTCCACCAATCGCAAAGACACTATACTAGAGCTATAGTGGATTAGTTAAGACTTCGAAAACTGTTTTTCATTTTTGCAACGAACCCCGTAGGGCCGAGCTACGGACGTAGGTCCTTGCGATTGGTTGAGCGACCTTCCCTTGTTAGTTAATTTGTCAACACAATGGTTAGATTGACAGTATTTTGGTGTAAAAGTTTTAGAAACAATTAGTTCATCTCAAGTAGGTTCGTTATTTATACCAGTACCATCTTTGTTCTCAATATTTTTAAATTTTTGAAAGTTGTCTCAGCAAACACTGGTTCTAACTAGAGTTTGAGTTAATGCAAAGCATTGAAACATTGCCTTTTAGCTGATAAGTAAAATCATTGTTTACATTACCAATCCTTATAAAAGGATATGTTGATTATTAGATTGAAACTTACCGTTATGCTCCTATAATATTACTATATCTTAATAAAAAACTACTTTTAATTTAAAACTATAAATTTCATAATTTCATCTTTATTTGTACATAATTTGTTAAGGATAGTAGCACAACAAACGGGATCACAGAAGGTATTCTTGGCATTATGCGGTAAAGAAATAACTTTGAAACATTTAGTATCGATAAAAGGTTAGCACCAGAAACTTGAGAAATTGAAAAGGCACACGGGGAGTAAGGGAAAATGGGAATCAAATGTTTTAAGAGATTAAAACTAGGTTGGCTTTAGAAATTGGTTAAATATAAATCTTATAACATTTCTCTGGAGTCAGTGGACGCTGGTCTTTCATAGGTGATCTCCTGTTTGAAGCTCTCTTCAACTGTTTCATGCACTCTATGGGATTCGCCACCGTCACTATCGCCGCCGGGTCCGTACCGCCCGTAATCGCGGCCGTATCCGGACCGATAGTCGTAAGGAGCCCTGGTTATCGGTACCGCTAGCGGGCCATAACGGCTTCCGCTATGAGAGTAGGACTCATTGCCGTAGGCTCCGCCTCCTCGCCCGGTCCCGTACAGATTCTCGGGGGTACTGTAGGCATCGTGGTCGCGAACCAGTATGGCGCGGTCACTGGCTCGATTGGCGCCGTGGCGCCCGAATCCATTTCCGTTGCTCGCGTCGCGATCCGTGGCTAGCGCGGAATAACCACCCTTTGTAGCGTTGATGTCGCTGTCTTCAAAGCCTAAATAAATCATGCTGATTAAGAAGGTGAAGAAGGTTAGGTAGAAGATGGGATTTTGTAATTAGTAAATTTGTAGTCTAAATTGGTTAGCGAAACTTTTAGCGGTTGATTTGTACCGTTATCAAGTTAAAAATGGGGGGGGGGGGGGGCAACTTAGTGCAAGGGTGGTAATGCCGCGGCTGTGGTATAAATTTCTTGGCGCGACCCGGTAAATTCCTAACCATGACTCGATATTAAATGTTTTTGTTAAAATGAAGATTTTGCGGTTAAAGTAAGTGTTTCAAACATTTTCTTAGGATCAGTTCTTAGGTGTTGCAGTAAACTGCTCAAATGTTTCAATCATTCTCCCTTGACTAACCCTTCTTTGGCTTTGGTTTTCTTCTCTTGGAACACATATAGGCGGCTAATGCAAGTGCCGCTGCCAGTAGCAATAAAGCTATGAAAATTAGGACGATAATCAACCTGAAACATTTAGAATTCAAAGGAATAATTAAAGTATAGTCCATAACAAAAAGAAGACTGCATTGCGCGGTGTTGTGTAAGGTTTGTAAAATCGCTCATTCTGTGGCAAAATTGAAAAACCATTATATGGTTCGATGCGCAAGTTTTTGTTTGTCGTCAGAAAAGTATTATTGTACTAGTTTTATTTTGTATTATATCCGCAACAAGACACATACGCAATTGCGGAAGCCTACGTATACCACCGCGCTCTGCGGTCTTTTGTTTGTTATAGACTATACTACTTCGTTTATATTTGCAACTTGGGGTTCATGATTGATTTATACAGTACCACAATTTTTTATACATTGATTGTATGATTTATACAGTTTAGATTCATTTGAATATCGTACATACTAGTGCTTCAGCCTAGTGGTTAGATCAGCGGTCTCTGAATCCGTGAGGATCTGAGGCTGTGGGTTCGACTCCCCGTAGCTGCAGAACGCTTGGGAAACAAGCAGCTTATTTATCCCATGTTTCGTGCACCCGAAGACTGAATGTTAGAAAGGAGCCGCTTCTGCTCAGAAGGTTCCCGAAAGGATGGCCGAAGCCCTGCCTTGAGGAAATCTACAGTTATTGTGTGATATATGCGATTACAGGAAATAAATTAATTATTTAATTACTTTACTATTACATACTAGTGTGCAGTAGGTGCTAGGTTTTTATCCTTTAAATTAACAAAAGATCGCAATAATATGTTCGACAGAACATGTGAGACGCAGGCACTTTAGGAGCGCATACTAACTGGGGTGCGAAGGGTTTTATCTTGGAGGGATTCGAACCACATGCAGCTTATGAAGCGGTAATCCCTGCCGCAACACCAGTTTCGTTTAAAACATTTTGCAGTTTTACTCACCACAATGGAATAACTGGGTCCTCTGGAATACAGCAGTGTCGACCGCAGCATTGAAGATCGTCGTCACATCTACAATTTAAGGCTGAATCTAATTAAGTGTTATTTGTATTGGAAGGCAATCACAGACTTCTTCAAGTACTAATTGTATTTGATGCCATTGACGTTTGAAACATTTAATTTTACGCAAAAGAGTTTAAGAGCGACAGATTTAACTTAATCTTTGGTTACATAGAAGGTTATAAAACTAGAACGAGCACTCGTTGATTTTGTAGACAAAACTTGGAACATTTACTATTCTGGAGTTTTTAATTAACCTTTTTCATATTTTAGATTCTAAAGTATTAGATCACCTCATTAGTCCTATTGTTAGATGTATAAAAAGAAGTTTACAAGTTTTAAAGTAAGTTTTAGATAAAAAAAACCTCCGCTACAGTAGGAAAGATTCCCCAAAGAAGTGTCATAAAAATACAAAATGTCTCATTTCATTTGTAGCCCTTATTCAATTCAACTAATAGTATTATGCATCATGATCTCTTATTGTTAATTTCAAAAAAAAAAATTGAAAATGCAGAGCATATAATACTGATGAAACTAATATTCAGTGGCAAGACCTATGTTTTCAGCGCGCACTATCCTGTAGCAGCAGCGGTGTTACATACAATGTAGCAATTCGGTGGATTGGCGGCCTATCTTCAAAAGTACAGTCATTTTCATTCTGCTCTCCAGGTTGCTGGGCTCAGAGGTTGTTATCCGGCAAGCCTAGTTTAGTTTTCGACATTAATAAGCAATACGGGCCGGCCTAATATTTTTTAGGCACGGCCTGGCTTATTAATTCCTGAAAAACCATAATCCACCTTGAAAACCGGCGTACCCTGGCCCGGCCCGGCTTGGACTCAAAAATATCCGGCCGGACAGGATAACCTTCTCTGGCTGCGCTCTTTTCTCTATTTTCGTACCTAAATTCATATCTTTCATTTCTGCCGTCCACGTCAGACTCTTCGAATATACATTGAATAAACGACTTTGTATATCCTTCATAGCGAATGCCTTGGCTCTCCTGTTGGAGAGCGATCTCCATTCTTAGTCTGAATTAAAAGAATGTAAAGTTTATTATATTATTAATAAAAGAAATGAAGTTAATAAAAAAACTATAGATCTGTCGGATAAACAGGAGATATAGATATTAGGCATTTTGAGAATGTTCTGGTTGTCAAAGGTTGCATGGATAGAGATAATTACAATCAGAGCTGGTTACCGGCCCGCCCCGGTCTGAGATTTTGAAACCCAGGCACGGCCGGCCGGATAACCATTTCTGATTACATCAACTGAGATGCTAGGTTAATCTGACAGAGAAGTACAACAATAATCAAATCGTTTTGGAACCTTATTGTTATAATAAAGTAGTTTTATTAAAAATTTCATTTTTAAATTCAAGGAAAGGTCAAAAGTAAATGCTTCAGAGTACGATGTGAGTGCATTTCATACTTGATAAAGTAATGCGCTTGGGCTCTGAAAAGCGAAAATAATTGAAACCTATAAAGAATAAAATACATTATGGTTGGTTATAAACGATCAAACCTGATTGGCCCAAAGTTAGTTGAAGAGTACGCGAAAATGAAAATGTAGTAGTAACTAATAACAAGTTCTAAATTATCGAAGTGGGAGTAATGGTTTCTCGAGAGACTGGAAAACTTGTTTATGTGAAACATTTACATTCCTTAAGTAAAAGGAAGGATGTGGGGAAAAAATATGAAATGGAGTTATCTATTTTTGTAGCCAAAATTATTCGAGCATTTTTACCGGTGAGACGTGAACATACGAGCCGTATCTGCAAGTTTCCGTTAGTCAAACGATACGTCTCCGGTAGGTTACGTGCAAACGGCTCGTATCTACACGTCTGGGCCGGTAAAAATGCACGTTTCTGGTGGACCAGAGTCTCTATTATGAAAAAGGTTCAATTCTATTATACGTTCTGGAACAGAGGAAGCCATAACACAAAAGAAGTAGCAGCTTTTACAGAATTTGATGTGGTGGAGGACCTGGAGAGTCCCATTAACCTTATATTAACAATAATAATAATAAATATAATGTGTATTTCTATAATTATTGTTGTATTCTCGTCAACTATACAGCAATTGCCAATTGCTTTGTAGGGTGTGGCACTGTTGGGAATTGTTACACACAAATAAACCATACTGCCATGCTGTGATACTATCAATGAAAATGAAAAGTTTCAAAAAACACTAGAGTAGGGTCATTTAGTTAGCGTTTTACTTGAATAGAACTGTAGTTGCTATGGTATTAAGAACTATTGTTATAGTCAGCGCCAAAAGGAATGCTGTAGTGTAACGAATTCAATGAGCCCCTTTTGCGAGCACCGCGCCAGCAACTGGCGTCTACTCTGCGTTCAATATGGTACTTTGCAAGTAGGCGCGTGCAATTTGTCACCAGTTGCGGTGTTAAAAATCCGCTAAATACCCAAGTGACACTCCATTATTACTCTCGGCGCTGACTATAACATAGTTGTATGCAATATTATTCAGTTTTGAACCCATCACCTTTTGGATAAATTTTATGGAGAAGATTTAAAAGGTTGAATTGAAACAATAGCACACTATTAAGTAAGTTGCTTCCAATTGTGTTTTGATTTGAAGGTACCGTTATAGCATTTCAGTAAAGCAGTGGCCACATTTACGAAGAGCATGGGGCACCTAATTGCAAACCATTCAGCGGGCTGGGCCATGCCCGGACCCTGGTAAAAGTTGGCGGGCCCGGGAAGGGCTTAATATGTGGGTAAAAAAGCAATCAAAATATAGATTTGAATCAACATTATGGTTATGGTATATGGTAATGGACGTACGAAAAGATAGTCCATGGCAAAAAAGGTGACCTTTATAAATGAACAAGATGCGTATTGGCAGCAGAGCTGGGCGAAAGTCTTTCGCGAAAGAAAATTTTTGACTTTCGCCCAGCTCTGATTGGCAGCCTAGGCAGGGCAGGGTGTACTAAGTTAAGATATGGTACTTTCGTGAATGGCACAAGATTAAATGCAAATAAGCATATATCAATTCTCAGTGAAGAAGAACTATGGAGAATAGCTTAGTGGTATTTTGTAATGATTTGAAACATTTCCTTCCAAGCAGCACAATCAGGGATGGACATTTCACGGGCCGTGGCCAAAAATTTGTAAAAGGGGTCGGCCTTTTCCCAGCGCTGAACACAATGAGTGTCTTTTTTCAAGGGTGAAATCGATTGTAACTATTACTATCTTAATATAAATTCTGAAAAAAGTCAGGTTTATAGCACAGTCTGATGGAGGGTAGAGGTGTTATATATAAATGAAGGAATATTCAGTGGATTCGAAGCCTTTTCTTGGAAATTACATGCATTTCAAGGTAAGGAACGCTGGAAATCTAGCTTCTGATACAGACTATATATACAATTAGCTCAATTCTGCAATATAACTAAATTTAATGAAAACCAACAACATATTGCAAAATTGTTTGGCAGACTTTTTCGCACAGGCATCAATTACTCATATAATTCAACAAAAGTGCGTTCCATATTGAAAGAAATGGTTTTTTCTTCCGACTGTGATTCATAGTCAAAAAATGTGCGCGGTGTTACCTAGAATCCGTTTTGGGCGTCGGTTTCGCCCGCCTCGAGATGTTTGACCAGTTAGGGTGGAGACGTCGAACCAAGGACAGCCGTAAATTAACACGGAAAAGCAAATGATTCAAATTGTTTTGTGATTGGATAGGAAATTGGTATAAGTAATTATTATACGCACAGTGAAAGCTATTAAAAATCACTAATGTTATTATTTTATAGATTTGTCCGTATTATTAAGATGTTACATGTATATAATATAGGCGCCATTCATCTTCTGGATTTGGAAAAGAAATTTATAAATGTTAAATGCTTCATAAGAGAGTTAACCCAGTTATAGATATATAGGTTAACCAAAAGACTATAAGTTATAGTATATAACAACAAAAAGACCGCAGAGCGCGGTGTTATACATAGGCTTCCGCAATTGCGTATTTGTCTTTTTCTGGATATGATACAAAATAAAACTAGTACAATAATAGTTTTCTGACATCAAACAAAAATTGTGCACCGAACAATGTAATCGTTTTCCAATTTTGCCACAGAACGAGCGAGGTTACAAACCTTTCACAACACAGCGCACTGCAGTCTTCTTTTTGTTAAGGACTATATAATATGTATGTTATTATATATGTAGTACAAACAGTATGATATTATGGTTGAATATGTATGAGACTAGAACATGAACTCATTGAATGCTAGAAGAGTACTGGCTCCGCCGCTACATTGGTAATAATATAGTTTTAAGCTTATAAAGTTTTAGTAACTCATTAACAACACAGAATAGATGGGTAAGAAGCAATTCAAGAATGGATTCTTTCTATAGTATGTTGCATAATCTAGGCTTCTAGCGCACAGTCCTGCAGAGCAACGGTTTTAAAAATGAATTTACTTGTGTTGAGAATGTTTTCAATCCAACGATTCTTCATTATGTTTTATATATATAACACCGCTGCTCTCCAGTGGCCGTAGTGTAGAAACGCCCGGGCAGTTTTTAGCTGCCAGAGCCGTTGTGGATTGTTGCCCCCGGGCAGGCTAAAATCCCACCCGGGCGTTTCTACTCTATGGACACATGATACTGAGAGACACCTACCTCGTGCAATGACAACATAGTAAGAGTCTATTATTACCATTATGTTTTACTTATAAGTTAGGCAAACTATAAATTTATTACAAAAATTTACAGTAAAATAAAAAGAACTGTTCAATTATATATAGGTGTTAATAACTAGAGAATCAAAACAGCTTTAGACTAGGTTTGCTTTCATTTTGGTACACTACACTCTTATACAAATATTTAACTAAGAAGGGTAGAACATAGCCATATATGGCCTAGTATTAAAATAAACAGAAGAATTTAGATTTAAAGCAATATTAAAGGGAAATGTATACTATAAAATTATTAGAGAAATACTTTATAATTACTTTGAAAAGTTTAGGAACTATAAAACTATACTATATAAGTTTAAGTATTCAGTTTTTAATGTTAATTATGTAAAAATGAGTAAAGTTTCAAAAAGAAAGTTAAAATATAAACCAAGTTATTTGAGCAACTAGTAGTAAAGCTTTATATTGTCAAATCATAAGTAAAGACGGAGTGTTGAAAAGCACATTTCCCTTAAAAGTTTGTAAATACGCAACGTTCTCATGAAAGTACGCAAAAGACACGGCATCTTTACTCTTGAATACATATTAGAATGCTTAGTGCCTGTTCAGTAAAAGATAAAACATGGTGACTTTTTGGGTAATCCTCAGCGATGTGCCGAATTCCGCATTCCGCATCCGCGTTCCCACTCTTCTGGAGAAAGTTCCGCAAAAGTTCATTATCAAGACTAATGTTATAAAAGTTAAGGATTAGTTATGTATATATATAACATTAGTCTTGATAATATAACAAAAATATATTTTAATATAAAAATATAAGCTGCAACTCTTTGGTAACTGACTGGTCAAATAACGTTTCATTTCGCATCAAATAGCAGGGATTACCAACGCGTCTATAAGCCTAAATATACACAAAAAGATCGATATTCCATTTATATTTAAATATTTAAGCACAAAACCTCCTTAATAAAGGAAATTAAGAGAGTCGGCGGAAATTTGCTGAAATTGATTGGATTTATTGTGCGGTGCCATATTAGTGGAGTGCGGTGGTGAGGTCGCCGGGTCAAATAATTACCAAGCCGGCGACGACGGCAGACACGACTATTTATGCCACGCCAGACCACCAATAATTATAATAAAGCAGTAGGAGAAATGGGCTTAATGAATGAGAAGGGCCCATATGAAAGATGTAAAGAGCATTTGGTAAAGGGTTGATGATAGAATAACGTATAATTTAGATACTTTTTATAGTTTGTTAAAAGCATTAAGTATTATAAAAGTATATTATGTATACTTACAAGTTTTGTGTACTACAAAACTAATAAAATACCTTTTTGGTACACTTTAGCATACAAAATAAAGCTGAATGATTGGAGACGTTTGGTCAATTGTTTGGTTTATTTTGTATTGATTAATTGTGAATTGCAGTGCTCTGCCTTTGAGAAACGCAAAAAAAGTTTAATTGATGATGCAATTTGGTTTCTGCGAATTGATGGATATTTTTTTATCGGGAGCAGAGTTCTTAGTTTATCATTGAAACGTCCTTGTTTAAGATAAGCTACTTGCTTTGCTAGGACACCGCAACCTTTAACACTAAGATGTATTCTAAATAAGTGTGAATTATAAAACAGTAGTCTCTGAATTCGTTTAGATCATAGGCTCTGGGTTCGATACCCCGTGGCTACAAAAAGGTTGGGCTACAAGCTAATATATATAAAGAATATTATCCCTAAAATGTTTACGGTGACGATAATTCGGATAATGTATAATCGAAAAGCTAAAATCATGTTTTTGTCATGTGCTTTAGCCTAGTGGTTAGCGACGCGGTCTCTAAATCCGCTAGGATCTGAGGATGTGGGTTCGACTCCCCGTAGCTACAAAACGTTTGGGAAACAGCAGCTTATTTATACCATGTTTTGGACCCCCGAAGACTGAATGTTAGAAAGAAGCCGTCTCTGATCCGAAGATTCCGGAATCAATGGCCGACCTGCTCAAAGAACTTTTCTATAATTATGACACAAGTGATACAAAAAGAAAATACTTTTTTATATATTAGTTGAACTTGAACACTATAGTTTACAACAAACTTGCAGTCGTTGATGGCCCCGGGGTTATAGGTTGCTCATAGAAACTCATTGAACTCTTTGAAATAACATGTCTTCTAACGAATAATTCTTTCACCTAACCATATAATAAAGTTTGTTTTCATATCTATATTTTACTATAATCTTCATTCGAGCCTAAAATCTCTTTTTCTCTGAGGTTCAAGTCAACACATCTCGCTAGCTTCCTGTTTTCACTTTGCTGTGTAACAAATTCAAAATCTGCTTCTATAAGATTTGGCTGTATAGCCTAATGGTTAGGATGCCTGTTTACAAATCCATAAGACCTAAAGTCAGCCTAGTTCAATCCTTTCCCAAGTCATAAACAAAATTTGCACAATTTATTACATGAAATGTCATGATGTCCACAAACAAGAGATAAAAACAAAAATAATAAAGCTATAAGGTTTGACAATTTAAATATATATAAATATATTTATAAAATATAATAATAATATTATGCATAAAGTGTTGTAGAAGTTGAACTGAAGTAAGTAAGGGGGCAGCGTTATGTTAACTGAAAGTGAAAAACAGCAATGGCAGTTCGGAAAGGCATTAATAATAATATTTAAAAAAAACAATAATAATAATAACATTATTATAATATTACCTAGAATAAAACAATATTAACAATATTAAAGATGTAAAACACACACGTGGCTTAAGAAATACAACATAACCCTAGGCTAAAACCATAACATAAAGACCATAACATTATGAGATTTCATGCGGAACTTCCTTTTTAGAGTAATTTAAGGGGCGGGGCTGGGCTCCGGGCCGGATCTTCTAAGTCCTGTTATAATCTCTGTTACCTATACTTCAACTAACAGAAGTTCGGAATCTAACCCGATCAATAGTAATCAGCGAAAATGTCCCGAGATTTCCGTAGTTTGGATGAGAATTTGGATATCCACACCCTCCTATCAAAACGGGAAACATGCCCTAGTAACAACTTTCATTTTTTGTTTTCCGTTTTCGAAACCCAGTCCGGTCGATAGTTTTAGTGGGGAACACCTCCAAAACAAAGCTTTTGGGCCGGTCCGTTGTATACCGGCTGGGGACTCAGCTATGAGGAGAGGACCCCTAATGTAGTTAACAAAGATAGATAGACGAAGTGAATTCAGACAAGAAAGGAAGATCTTCTTGAAGTTTTCGGAGCCAAAATAAAAACTGTAAAGATGACTACATGCTTGTTACAACGGCAAGTTATACAGAAATCACACGGGATTAAAGGACTAAGGGGGGCGGAGTTAGGGGCGGAGCCGATGCAGAAGGGAACCAGAGGATCACAGATGAATGGAAAGATACAGTAATATTATGAGAGTTTTAGAACTTTTTGTGATCTACTTGAAATACGAGGCCTTTGTACTTGTCAGGAGCACATTTTCCACAGTAACCACCACATCGACCCTCTATTCGAGCGTTATTCTGGAAAATATTAAATATAGTTTGTTATAATAACTTTCTATTTAAGTATTATACTACTTTATCGAGTTATGTTGTAGTTTCGCTGTTGTTAATGCCTCAAAATAGCACTGAAAACTTACTTTTTTGAACAATATCCGCTAATATTGTGAAATAGACTAGGGCAGACTTTTTGGGAATGGGCCCGGGCCGGTGCCGGAAATTTGAGAAACGGGCCGGCCTATTTTCAGCACTGGACTAGATTGCTTTTGGCTATAAATTCATAGCTTATGATTAACATAATATATACCATATATGCTTGCTGATTTTAACTAACAATCTAATTATAAGCATATGATTATATTTATTGCAACATTTATGTTTTCACTGCAGTATCACCGGACGCAGCGGTGTTATTTAAATATATAAAAGATTGGTAAACTTGGAGCCTTGCTTTCTTCAAAAGTACCTTCATCTTTATCAAACACAGCCTCTCTAGGATACTACGCTGGAAACTTAGCTCTTGGTATAGATTATATAGTCCGATTCAAAAGTAATGAGGCCGTGTATGCAGCGTATTTCGTCATTTCTAACACCGCGCCTGCTGGCATTCTACGCGCGCGGTATCAGCAGATTGCAAACTTGGTTTCGCTATGCCTTACTCAGACAAAATATTGCAACACTCCTGCTCATTAACACGGCCTTATTACTTTAGAATACGACTATATTATGTTTCAATGTATTGCTTCAGTATTTAGACTATATTTTCATCTGAATCTCCATAATTCCTCTTTTTACTGGTTATCTTACCAATGTTCTATCTATTCTTGATGTCGTCCGATGTCCCTTGTCTTCCCATTGTAAGTCATCTACTATTCGTAAACCTGTTCCATATAAATCTACCATAAAACGACCCTACAACATTCTAGTTACAGTAATATTTTCCTTTAGGGACTACCTGCGGACAGTCCTTCATACTATAACAATCGCCTGCAGTTCCATAGGGGACGGCACGACCGCTTTCGGTAGTAGTAAAGGTGAAATCATTGACTAAAAAATGAATAATTAAAGGCACGGTACACTCCAAATTTTATTCTCAATTTTATTGTTCTATAATATTCAGCCTGAAAAGTTATGAAAAA
>JAQGAV010001825.1:0-18547 GCA_034691345.1 Phasmarhabditis papillosa
AGTACTAATTTCCAGATGTTGTTTTTTGCCATAGACTATCTTTTCGTTCATCCATTTCCATAAAGTTCATCGAAGTGAATATTTTTATTGCTTTTTGACTCTCATATTGGGCCCGGCCCGGCCCGCCGACTTTTCCCAGGGCCCGTGCCCAGCCCGGCCCGCTGGAGGGTCTGGTAACACCTAACATTTAGAGTCGCCGTTTCTGTCGTTGCCGCCACCGCGACCGGAATTTTATGAACAATAGACAGTCCAACTGCGTATTTCACAATACATTCAGTGTAGAATATATAGAACTTATTCTCAACAAAAGATAAGGAAAAGAAAAACTAAACACACGAATTGTAGAAAAAGGTAAGCAAACGGTACGATACTGTATAATACTGTTCATATATCTTATTCGCAACTGGACATTGTCCAATTATCTCCAACAGAAAACCCTGAGAAGTATTTCACAAACCTTGGAATCCGTCAGTTCTCATTTACACAGCTTAGCTCATCACTCCAAGTCAAGTCAAGCTAAACGAAGCACTGGGCTTAGAATTGACACATATTCTTCAATTAGTTCGAAACCAAATAATTTCCGAATATTTTCCGTACAATGACCCAATTTTGATTAAAAAATATAGCTAAACAGTTGATAATCAGTAGCCGTAAGAGATTTAGACGTCACTGTCGGTTGCCTATAAAACATACGAATTTTTGGCTCATCCTGATAAGCAGGGCTTCTAATATGTTAACAGTTGAAGTTATTTATTTCCTGTAATCGCACACATCACACAATAATGGTAGATTTCTTCGGCGCAGGGTTTCGGCCTTTCATTCTGGAATCTTCTGAGCAAAGACGGCTCCTTTCTAATATTCAGTCTTCGGGTGCACGAAACATGGGATAAATAAGCTGCTGGTTTACCAAGCCTTAAACCCACAGCATCAGATCCTCGCGGATTCAGAGACCTCTAATGATGGGGTTACTGTAGTTGGAACGAGAGTACGGTAGTCTCTAAGGATGGGGTTACTGTAGTTGGAACAAGAATACGGTACTCTATGGATGCGATTGCTGTAATTTAGAATTCAGATAATAAGATTACCTGAATTTGATCCGATTTCTTTTTTGAAGAACTTACTCGGTGGTTCCTATTGTAAACAACTAAATACAGTTAATCAATACTTATATTTTAGGGTAAAATGCCTCAGCACTAAGATAAAGTGATGAAATTCTTCAAATCAATCAAGGATAACTGAAGAATATACAAGAAGTATGAAACATGACCATGTTCATTATGGTTACAAATAAATATTAAATGTAATATTATATATCTGTATTTTTGTTATATGTGGGGTTTTCTGAATCAAAAAGTAGTGTGTTTTCGTTCAAGAAGAAGGCCTAATATAGGTCTTCTTCTTGAACGAAAAAGTAAAAACCTTACGAAACATTGGATAAATAAGCTCCTGGTTTCCCAAGCCTTCTGCAGCTACGGGGAGTCGAACCCAACGCCTAGTTACGGATTCAGAGACCGCTGCTCTAACCACTAGGCTAAAGGACAGCACTTATTGAATGATTTACTGTAACCTTGAACAGGCTACCAGTCGACAAACGGGCTTTCCAAACTCTAAAATTGCTGTAGTTTTTTAATCACCAGAACGAAGAGCAGAAATTTGTGTATAAGGCTCAATGCCGACAAGGACCTGTTCCAGCAATGATCTCCTGGTACATCTATTTTTTGAATCCAAATCCATCCTTCCTGTCAAATGTGATTCCCACCATGTTGGGCATTCCTTTTAGCAGCATGCAAAACCCTACGAGCCGGCTTTATTTTACCAAACTATGCCAAAAGTACAGTAAGACCATGCAAAATCCCAAAAACACAGGTATTGAAGGACTGATAGTTTTCGTGGCGAAAGTCATTGTCATTTTCTTAACCGGCTTAAAATGAATACTATGACGAATAGGTTGGTCAAGCCTTTGATTTAAATCTGCGCCACAGATATACTCTTATATCTTTCACTTTCATCTAATCATACATTAATAATATCGCATAAAGATTTATATCTAAAAATACAAGATAGATATGACAAGTTATTGATTTTGTAAGGACATTAAGTTATTGGGGACCGAAAAATAGGAGTATAGTCTTTTCCAAGAGTAAGAAGACCGTGTCTTCTGCATATTGTAATTGTTCAAAGATTGTTTATTCATATTTTACCAAACACGAAATCACAGATACTTGGAGGATGAAGTGAGACGAAGGGACCATAGGGAGCCAGGACTCCATTGCACAGCACCTGGGGAGCAGAGACGGCGGGTCAGAAATTTGCCAGAATTCTTTCTTCGGGGGATTCGAACCATCGACCTCTAACTTATGAGGTGAAGCTTCTATCTCCACTGGGGCAAACCTCAACAATCCGTAATGATAAAATTGTTTATTTAGCAAACTTCAAAAGGTTTGATTTGATGCAGAAATACGCAGAAATATATTATTGTACTAGTTTTATTTTGTATCATGTCTAGAAAAAGATAAATACGCAATTGCGAAAGCCTACGTATACCACCGCGCTCTGAGGTTTTCTTTTGTTATAGACTATAGTAGCCTTATTGACCCAGTTTCTGTTACCATTCCCACCACTCAGCTTTTCGTCTTAAATATGCAAGTTTTGTAAATTTATGCAATTGCCGCATGTAACCAGATCTCCGCCCACTGACAACCTATGCGCAGGGTGGCACCATTTTTATATGCCCATAACTTCGTTCAAAATCATCGCAAAAAAAATTTGCTCTTCATATTTCGACTCAGAATCCATTGCTCTATGAAACCAAAACATAAAAATTGGAAAGTTCATTTTGGGTGTACCGTGCCATTAACTAACTAACTGCGCTTTGCAAGAAGGGGGGTACTCATAGCAAGAGGGGTTTCTTATTGCTTATCATATTCTTTCTTTATTAAAGAGAAGATAAAAAGTAAGATATGAAAGAAGCGAACAAAAGCAATTCTATTATTTCTAGCAACACTATATTTTTGTTACTTTCTCAATTTTGCTTCGTTTAATGCCGGGCCTGGTAATTTTGAAAACTTGTGCCCAAAGGGGCCCGAGCAGATATTACCAACACAGATTTTGTTCACAAACTTATTAAAACAACGTAATTTTGCCTCCATATTGGTCTTTTTGTCTCCAAAAAGACGTCACCGCCTTCAACCGGGACGGCCTATGTCGGCCCCTTCAAAATCCGGCGGTCTGGGAGGGCCCAATATATGAGTTTTATCTTCAGATACCTGAGGTCCATTTTACTCTCAGGGCCCAACCGGGCCGGATTTTTTTGCCAGTTCTAATACCTAGGAGCCTTAGATATACTCTATAGATTCTTGTGTCCAACCTGCTTAGATAACAAAACGCCATATTTCGATCCTAAATGTTGGTTCATCTAGTCTTCTCTTTTTGCTTCTATGCTACTAGGGGTTTATGGTGTTTATTAGAATATAAAAAGGACCAGATAAGAAAATGCGATAAAATTATAGAAGAAAAGAAATTAAACGAAGCTGCAACGAAAACCAACTGAGATGGGAAGACCGGCCGATTCTGGACTTACCAGAATAACATGAACTTTTCTCTAGACTATTTCCATCGCACTGCTAGGGGCTCAGGCAGAAATCAAGCTTAAAGCACAGTACACTCGAAATTTTGTTCTTATTTTTATTATTAGATTTTATTCAACTGAGTACCGTGTACCGTACCTTTAATATCTGGTCTCAAAACGGAGAAAATAACAAAAAGCATCTACTTTTCGAGTTTTAGCTCGTAAACTACATTACATTTTGCCCAGAGTACAAAATTTTTAACTATTATATTGCGTAGGTCGATAAGCAACTCTTTTCATTGAAAGATCTGCAAAAAGGCTGAAAAAACCGTGTTTCCGAACTCTAAATGCTCTTGTCTCCAACCTTGGTTTTCTGAAAGCTATTTCAACTCAGGTATCAGAAAACCGATTCTAATAAAACAAATAAGAATCAATTCCTTTAGTTTCTGTTAGAATCTGTTTTCGACTTTTCTTATTGGTTTATTTTCTGTTGTTACTTTCTTCCACCAGCGGGGAACATTGAAAACTGATTCTAATAGAAACCGAATAGGTATTGGTTTCGTTTTCTTCATTTTTATATACAGGTTGCTGCAAGAGCAAGGCTACCGGCGCAGTATCCTAGCAGAAGCGGTGTTAAATATAAATAAATAAACTTTTGAAAAAAAAGCTCTCAATCCATTGTTGTTTCATTCATTTATATAATATCGTTGCTTCACAGAATGCTGAAACAGAAACCTAGCTTTTGATATAGACTATCGGGAGCTAAGAAACCTACAAAATAATAGATTTTTTCGAGGATTCAGATAGTTAGTTATATATTTCCTGTATCACTCGTCTTATGGTTAGAATATTAGTAGATTCCTTCGGCGCAGGGATTCGGCAATTCATTCCGGAATCTTATGAGCAAAGACGGCTCCTTTCTAACATTCAGTCTTCGGGAGCACGAACTTGGAATAGACTTGTAACCTTTCGATATTCATTATTCAAGTATTCACTTTCTTTTCCATCCATAGTCCTTTAAAATATGTTCTGTTTCAGCTTGGGTTGGTGATGTCGGCTTCGGCTAGTAACCGGCTAGTATGGGGCCTGGCCCTTTCTGCCTTTGATGTATCTTTCTGTTTTCTATGTTCTTTACTACACGGTCCTACTCTATCTATCGACAATTTCACCTCGCAGTTCTCAAACTTTTCAGTTTTGACCAGGTTTGTACAAATAAAGATAAATAAAAAATAAAGTTTGATTTATAATACTGATAAAACTAGGAGTTTATATTGTTTAATAGTTTCCAAATGTTGTTTGAAAGTAAGAAAGAGGAGTTTATAACCAGGTCATCCTGTCAAATTCTGCTATGTTCTGGTCGTATCGGAGCGGACCTTTATATAGTCCATCTCAAGACCTAGCTAGGTTTCCAGCGCGGCATCACGAGTGGGGAGCAGTGTCATAAAAAATGAATGTAAAATCGGTTGAGGTGGCCCGTTTTCTTCAGAAGTATATTCATGTTTTATAACAGCTGGAAACCTAGGTCTTGAGTTAGACTATATCTTCCGATTAAACCCAACACGGCTCGCCCTAAGCCCTAGGACAACGGGACAAAGCAAATTAAAATGTCCACTTGTTGAACGAAACCTGGCTTATTCTATTAATTAACTCTTTACTATTTTTATACCATTCGAAAGAGATTGCAAAAAACTATGCGCGCCAGTTTTTTCGAACAATTTCATTCATTGGTTTTCATAAAAGAAGAATGTTAATATTATAATAGGGACACAGTCCTTTATTTCGATTGTCCTTGGCGCGCTGTAATAAGACCCTAAATACTTTAAAGCATAGCAAGAATTTCCGGATCTTGTTTTTATTTTAACAGACGTTTCGAAAACATAGTTTCGTAACATTATACTGTGTCAAGAGTTTGAATATTAAGTGTGTAGAGCACCTCTGTTCGTTCATTTACAAGCAATTCAAAAAAGTATTTTATTTCCTGTAATCGGACATATCACCCAATAACTGTAGATTTTTTCGGCGCAGGGTTTCGGCCATTCATTCCGCGGAATCTTCTGACCAAAGACGGCTCCTTTCTTACGGCTCCGTTCATTGATCTGCGAAAAGGCTTCCGTATTTCAAGGGGTTTCTTGACTTTAAAAGTACATAAACATTCATAAATTATATTGAATAACGCACTTCAAAATAGTGCTAAACCCTTTTTGAAGTTCAAAGTTTCGCCTCCGCGCTGGGCTGTTTCTCGCTGCAGTTTATGCTTATCTACCAAATTGCTGATTAGGAGAATTAACCCACAAAAAGAAATATAGAGAATCAATAGTTATTTAATGAATGGGGAACGAATAATATAAAAGCTAAATAATATATCTAAGTAATACTCTTTTTAGCACCCTTGATTTATACGTGTTATGTTTGATTCGATGTGGTCTGTGGCTGCTTCCTTTTGGACTTCATACTACCGGAAAAACCGCCTATCTTGATAAATTAATACAGGTATTATCGAGGATTCGGTGAAATTTGTTTGAAAAAAAAAACTCCACGGTATATTATTGGGGGTTTATTCCCTGGGTAAGAAAACATGGCATCAATTAATTTATCCTGGCGATCGCATTTTCAACTAATTAGTATTTGTATACCACTATATAGCTGAAAAAGTTCTCGTAGAGCATAAGAATGCCGCAGTAGAGAAGTTGTTTACTGAAAATGACAACAATTTTCAAAGCAGTAGCCAACGGGATCAGGTGGCCGAGTGGTTAAGGCGATGGACTGCTAATCCATTGGGATTTTCCCGCGTGAGTTCGAATCTCATCCTGATCGAATCTTTTGCAAATTTTTGTTACATTGTAGGAACGTTTCTAGATATCATTTAAGTTTAAACTTTTTGTTTTCATGGGTTTTCGTAATATATTAAGTAAGTTGCATCGCAGTTTAGAAATAGCAGCCGAGCAGTGAAATATTAAATATAGTAATAATGGTTATTAACTCACCGAATTGAACCCGATTGCATAGAAGTTCTTGTTGTTTTAGATGAAAGATGTTGTTTATTGCTGTCATAAGTGGCCTGCGAGTTACCGAAGTGACATCTGAATGAAAATTATTTTAAAAAGAATCACAAGCTTTGGGAAAAGTTGGTTTTCATTCAAGTCGTTTAGTTTAGAATCTACTTGAAGGCAAATACAACTATTTAAAACAGTTATAGTCTGATTCAAAACGAATAATGGAGTGTAGATAATAATTTTCAAGCCAAAAGTGCTTGTACGCAATTGTGTTTGCCTTGTAAATAATGTAAATAATTTTCTGCGCTCCATTAGTTTTGAATAGGACTATATCGAGAATGCAGAAATGATTGTCGTTCCAAAATGATAAGTGTTCGAATTTGAAGCTAATTTTATCAAACTTATTTTTATTATAGGATAAGAATATAACACCTAATTGAACTTAAAATCATACAATCCGCTTCTTTTAGTTTTCTACGAGAACCCTGCCGAATTTCCGATTATGCCCCTTTTAAAGCCAAAATACCTTTGCCGGATTCACTTTCAAATTTACACCGCGCAAATATACCAGCGCAATATTTTGTTCATGTGGTAGCCCTAAACGTACCGTATAAGCTTTGTGGTCGTATAAGATGCCCTTACATTCTTCTCGGGATGCAATACAATAATATATAATTTAGGAAAGAATAATAAAACTAATGCAATAGATGCAGATAAAGAGAACGAAAATGACATAGTTAGAGCCTTATTTACAGTACCCATAAATAATACTATAAACGCTATCCATACAACCAAAGTACAGTACCTAAACAACAATTATATACAGTATATCTCAAGATCTAGGTCTCCAGCGCGGTATCAAAGTAAATGTAAAATCGACTTAGTGCGTTTTCTTCAAAAGTGCATTCACATTAATTTAACATCGCTTATTTTCAAGATACTACGCTGAAACCCTAGTATAGTCAGCGCCGAGAGTAATAATGGAGTGTCACTTGCGTATTTTTAGGATTTTTAACACCGCACCTGCTGGCAAATTGCACGCACGTACTTGCAAAGTACAATATTGAAGGGAGAGTAGCCGCCAGATGCTGGCGCGGTGCTCGCAAAAGGAGCTCAGAGGAGTGTTTATTCTTCACTCCATCATTACCCTTGGCGCCAACTATACTTTTTAAATAAAAGTATTTAACTCACATAGTAAATCCTATAAACTTTGCCTCATTAAAGTTCTCCGGTAGATTTCTAGTTTTAACAGCATAAAGAGTACATAATGAGATTAAAAAGAGATTCCACAGAAAAGGCCATAATAATTGATAGGAATTAGTACATACTAATACCATTCTAAAAATATAACTAGTTAAGATGTTTCAAATTTAAATATGGTAGTTTTTATTCTTTTTCTTTGAAAACTAGAAACAAACTTGAAACTTAGATTGCACACTCTGTCAGCGAATCGCGGGCTGGCCCGGGACCGGGCAGCGTTTTGGGGGAGTGGGCTTGGTGGGGCCGTCCCTTGCAGACCCTCCGCTGAGAGTAGTGATTCCGCGGTGGTGTGAAATATGTCTTCCAGGCTCTTGGCGTGGCCGTAACATGGCAGCTAGGCGGTGTTGTGGCTATAAAGTGGCGTTTTGTGTGGCGCATATTCTGGCTCAAAAGTGGCAGTGGCGCTAGAATGGCGCATAGTGTGGCTACACTAGAGCATAAATTGTTATGAGTACCTTGATGGTAAATAATGTTTAGCAAATCCTGCCTGGGGCCATTCTTGCATAGCACCGACAGCCACAATAATACACTGAATACCGACAAGAATCCAAGTTATAACAACCTAAATATAGAATATAAATAATTATATTAAACTTAAAGAATACTTTCGCGTTTAATCGTAATAACTGAATGTTACTTGCGTATTTACAGGATTATTAACACCGCGCCTGCAGGCGGATTACACGCGAGCAACTTTGTAGGGTGAGAAGGCGCCGCGAGCTGGCGCGGTGTCTGCAAAAACAGCTCAGAGAAAACCCGAATTTCACGAGAATTACAAATTTTTGCTTTAGTCCTTGTAAATAGGTGGGTACTGTATAAAATAAAATTACAGAACTAGTGATGGGTGACTTGGCTTATTCGCCAATGAGTGGGTGCCGCCAGAGCTAGTTATCGGCCGGGCCTGAAATTTTGAAACCCGGGCCGGGCCGGGCCGAGCCGGCCGGAAACCACCTCAG
The DNA here is from genome assembly GCA_034691345.1 of Phasmarhabditis papillosa. Taxonomy (NCBI): domain Eukaryota; kingdom Metazoa; phylum Nematoda; class Chromadorea; order Rhabditida; family Rhabditidae; genus Pellioditis; species Pellioditis papillosa. Next base: position 8,778 of record JAQGAV010001825.1, read on the forward strand.
GGGGTACAAAAGGCTGGAAACCGGCCCGGCCAAAAATTTTGAAACACAGGCCGGGCCGGGTCGGCCGGATAACCGCCTCTGGGTGCCGCCCATTTCTACTTCTAACAACCAGTAGATCTCCTACATGAATGTAATTCCTACCTGTGAAAATGTGCTCAAAAATCTTGGTTTCTTAGTTAGAATCCGTTTTTTGCTGCCGGCGAGAATTCTAGCAATTCTGTTTGTTTTAGTAAGTAATGCAGAGTAAACAATAGAAAAGGCTATTGGAGGAATAGTCCTAAAATATATTTAATATTAATAAAAAACAATAACTTTGTAATATTTAACTTATAAAATCAGTATTCTGAATGTGTACTACGTTATAGCACCTTATGCGCTCCATTCCGTTACCCGCGCCCCAATCCATCTATTCACATAATCACTGTATCCTCGTGTGAGAGAGTTTTGTATTGGCTTAATTATAATCTTTTAATTTTTCAGTTCAAAATAGTTTAGTTGCCGACAGTTTTGGTTTTTAGTGGGCGTGTGTTTTACTCATTTTTATATAGCAACTTGTATAGCTAAATAAGAAGGAATAAATGATAGTGGACGGTTTATTATATGAATATTTATTTAACTTGTTGTTGAAAATATAGTATGTCTTCAAACCTACGGTCCGCGCGTCTTGCAGAGATTGGCAGCGGGCGTTGAGGGCTGATGTTTGTTTTTAAGGCTAATAGTTGCTTTACATTTAAATTTATGATATAATCGAGGGATGTGATTACAGAATTATATAAAACAAGTAAATAAAACATGTAATTCATTCAAAATGTTCTTTATTGGTTCATAAGCCCTCAGCGATGAATTAACTAATTTACGCGCCCGCTACCCATCTCTGCAACAGGTTTGAAGACAGACTATATATTATGAATAATATATGTTACCTAGTTAGAAAACAAGAAACAAATGTTGGTCTTGCTAATACAGAGAAAGTAACCATATAACAGAAGAATATACCTAAATAAGTACATAAACTTCAGTTTTAAATTGTTTATAAAAAAACAGATTACGCGTCATAGATTTTTACTTCGAAGTCGCACGGTTAGATTCGTCATAGATTCTGAAGAGCTGGTTACCGGCCCGGCCTGAAATTTTCAAACCCAGGCCGGGCCGGGCCGGCCGGATAACCAACAATGTCATTCTTTATCTGCAATTTCCTTAGAAACCCTTCTTATCCAAGAATCCCAACTTTCAGAAGTGAAATAACACTCGGGTAGTTTTAATTATAATAATGCTAAATGTTTATTTTAAATTATTAATTACTAGTTGGGTGCATCCTTTAGGACTAGGACAGTGTTCTGTATATAACTGTAGTTTTAATAGCCCATATGTTGGTTTACCGAATTACCGGTGCATTTGCCTAGTGGTTAGAGCAGCAGTCTCTGTATCCACGAGGATCTGAGTCTGTTGGTTTCATTCCCCGTAGCTGCAGAAGTCTCTGTATCCGCGAGGATCTGAGTCTGTTGGTTTCATTCCCCGTAGCTGCAGAAGTCTCTGTATCCACGAGGATCTGAGTCTGTTGGTTTCATTCCCCGTAGCTGCAGAAGGCTCCGGTAACCAGTAGATTACCTATCTTATGTTTCGTGAAGATTGAATATTAGATAAGCTAATTTCGTCTTCAACCGGTCAACAATGCCGATCCGGGATCGTGATAGTTTCAGGAAACGAAGGCTTGGGCAAAAGCGCCCTAATTGAGAATTCGCTTGACTTCAGACAACCATAATATTGTTAGTTTCCGGGATTATATTCATTTCATCCAGGATTTCCTTGCTTATAAAAATCTATACCTACCCGTGAGAATAATATAACTGAGTTCTCTTGTTGTACTCTTAACCACTGGTGTTGAATTATGTTTAAGAAATACAAGTGTTGTTACTAAAGTAGTTATAATACCCATAAAGGCAAGAATAAGAGCTAAAACTGATCCGAAGGAATCCCAAGGCAGAGTCTCGTGCGGAATGGGCTTGCAGCCTAAAATATAAAGAGGAAGTTGGCATAACTATAAAATTCTTCATTAAAACACTTAGGATAAAGTAAACTACACAAGAACACTCTTAATAACCTAGGTCTTGAGATGGATTATATTAAAAAAAAAGGAATCCTATATAAAAGAATACAACTTACTAGTTCTTAACCTATCTGGCCATGATCCAATAGTACAATTATGACACTGATTAGTAGAATGATTTACTATCTGATGTTCCATACAAGCTTCACAAATCCAACAGCACGAAACTGTCTCTCGTTGCTATAGAAATAAGGAATATATAAATTAATAAACAAACAAGTTTAAAGTTTAGTATAGTCGGATTCAAGACGAATAATGGAGAGCAGAAAAATATTTAAAAGGCAAGCGCAATTGCGTACAAACAGGTTTGGCTTGAAAAATATTTCCATTATTCATTTTGAATGAGACTATATCTAAAGCAAATCTTCTGTATTTCCTACAGGATAATTCCTTAAATATCCTTTTTAAAATCAATAATTTAAAGGTGCATCGTATGTAGAGGGGTCCGAAAAATTGTGGAAACACGTCATAAAGTTTTCAAAAACTGAGGATGAATTTATCGACCTGAACCGGAAATTATGCAAACTGTCCAGCCATTTCCCGCCCCTGGAGGAACAAAATTTGGCTCGAATCATTCTGGTTAGTTGACCTGCATATTTCATATAGTCTGTAACCAGTGTTGCGAAAAGGCCGGCCTGTTTCCCAAATTTCCGGCCCCGGCCCGGGCCGGAAATCCCAATTTTCGACCCGGGCCGGCCCGTGAAATTCCCAGCCTTATTGTAACAAAAGCTAAGTTCCGATCGCAGTATCCTGGGAAGCAGCGTTGTTGGATTAGAATCGGGTACTTTGTAAGCAAGTGACCACAATCCACAAATTCTCCATTTAATTTATATAACACCGCTGCTCCCCTAGGATACCGAGCTAAAAGCCTATTTCTAGATACAGACTATAATTGGAATCTCTGAAGAACTTCACTTACCCGTTCACCTACTCCACACGGTTTGCTACAAACACTTTCTGGAAGCTCATGTCCTCGATCGTAGAACATTACTTGTCTAAACAGATAACTTGAGTTGTTTCTAACAATGGATTGAGAATTTCAAGGACCGGCCGGCCCTGGGGCATTTTTTTGAAAACTCGGGCCAAAAACTTCAACAATCGAGCCGGCCCGGAGTTCTTTCTTCCTTTTTTCGAGCTTTGGGTTTCGGTAATTAACCTAACTCAGTTCTAGAAGTAGTTTGCACTTGGACAAAGGGCTACTGTAATTTGGTCTATTATTTAATCTCGCTGGCTTAGAAAACTTAACAAAGAACCCAACTATAGTCGAATCCAAAAGAATTAGCGCAGTGTTAGAATTGATATATTCGAAAAATTCCCCCAACATACGCAAAAGAAACACGTTATTCGTTTTTAATTCGACTATATTAAAAACGAATAGCAGCTTTTATGTTTCTTTTAAATTTCACAAAAATAACAGAGTTCTCTGGATAAAGAAGAGTTTTAAGAATTTCATTTGGGTCCGATAATAGCCAAAACATGGGTGCGAATCCGGATTTCTTGCCACGACTGGAATCCGAATCATGGCTGTTCTAGAAGACAGAGGCGGAGTTTTAGTGGGCTGGGCAAGTTCAGACACCGGGCCGGCCTGGTTCGGCGCCGATGACGGAAAAAGTTATGAGATTGGGCAACTTTTCATTTTTGCCCTCGGAAACGGGCCGGTCCACTGGCCAAGAACATCGCAGCTATAACTTGCCTTCTATCAACCATTTCTAATTGCATTTTAACTTCGCTTCCATTCTTTTCATATTGGAAATTACCAACTTCTTTATATGGATCTTGTATATCATGTTCTCCAACGTAGTTTAGAATGTCATACCTAAAAACATTTTAGTTTATTAATATAGAAAAGCTGCAGGTCCTTATGGGATATCGTTTTGTTAAAGAAGAAAGAGATAGTGAGAAAAAATAAATAACCTTATTTAGTATGACAGAAGCTATATAATCTAATTTAAAATCATAATCTCACCAAGCAGGTGGATCTCCATTTCTATCAAAGTAAATTGACTGATTAAATTGATCATTATATGTTACATTTAATAGATATTGATATAGAAGAGTACCATTACGAGATAACATCTCTGTGCATAGGGTAGAATTGTCTCTGCAAATAATAATAATTATTATTATATTAATAATATAATAAATAGTACAATTTAAAATGACAGGGAGAAACCTCCATCAGAAGTGGTAAACTTTTAGGCCCTCTATTTAGGGAAATATAGGAAATTGGGGCCTGCCCGGTACATCCCTGTCCTCTATTCGGTCAGAGCTTCGGTATATTTTTAGTGAGCTGCTACATAACGGGTTCTTTTCATAGATTCATGTGCTTCAATGCTTAGCTGCAGAAGATTACGGAATGTTTGGACGAAACCCTGAGCCGAAGAAATCTACTATTAATGTGATACGAGTGAAAGAGGATATAAAAATACGTTTTAATTTGCATCAAAAGCTTTTTTTCTAATTGAAATGACTGAAATGAGCTGAAAACATAAAAATCAAGCATTAGAGACTTATCATCTTCATAGCAGAATGCGAATTTCTCCGGACGGCCTGGGCCGAGAAATTTGGATAATGAACCGGCCGTTCCGAGCCTGCTCAGATGTCGCCAGATTTTGTAAATCTCAAGTCTTCTATGAAGGCATACCTGCATCTATCAAAATACATAGCCTTCAATCCCATAGCAACTACCCGAATAGAGTTGATTACTTGTGATAGCTTAGGATCCTAAAAAGAAGAAATTAGTTCATTCTACAAAGAACTTTTTTGTATCTGGATTCTGTATCCTTGAGACAAGTTTTTTGCCGACGTGAACTTGGAATTGAAAACTGATTCAAGTTAAGAATCGACCTAGACGGGGCCGCAAAATAGTGGAAACGTGGAGGCACTTTCTCACCCCGGAGAAAACCTTTCACCGCGGCACGGTAAATACAAACGGCGCTGTCGGCATTAAAACGGCCCTTCATATAATATTTCTTTCACAAATCTTTTGAACAATACAAACTAAATAAGAAGTTAGCTAGAGCGCGGTGGTATACATAGGCTTCCGCAATTGCGTATTTGTCTTTTTCTGAATATGATATAAAATAAAACTAGTACAATCATATTTTTCTGACAACAAACAAAAAATTGCGCATCGAACCATATAATAGAAGTTCAATTTTGCCACCGAACGAGCGATTTTTCAAACCTTGAACAACACCGCTCACTGCAGTCTTTTTTGTTGAGGATATAACTAAACCTATTTTCTTAAATATCCCTATTTATTTTCCATAAACAACAAACCTCCTTATAATTATTATCTAAGTCCTCATTTCCCGTGCATATCTTTATGTTCTCATTATTCTTGTCTTCTTTAGAAACTGCAAATTGACATCCGAACTTTTGTTGCCAAAACTCGCGAAACCACGGATTTACAGTGTTATTTTCGGGGTTCAACGCTGTATAATGTTCACGAAATCCATTTACCTAAAATAAAAATATATAATTAGATAATATATTTAAAATGGAAGATAGTTAATTTGCTCTTGGTAACCTGTAGAGCAGCTGTATTATATAGAAATGAATGGATAACCGGTAATTGAATACTTTTCTCGTATACGGCTCGCCAACGAAGACAATGGGATTAAAGGACTGTGGTCCCATTTTAAACTTAAACTTCAATTTTCTTTAGAACCCTTGAACCAAATCATTCGAAAAAACTCAAGCGTACATATTGAACTATGGCCTTTCGAATGATATATAAATAAACATGCATTCCTTAATGAAATAATACAGGAATTGAGCATCAAGATTTTATCATTTGAAATTGCTCTGTCCCGTTGCCGTAGGGCGCGGCGAGCCGTGGGTAAATAACATTCATTTATATATAACAACGCCTCTCTCCCTGATAGTGCGCAGGATACCTAGCTACAGACTATGATTCTTTGTAGAGTTGGTTATCCGGCTGGCCCGGCCAGTCCTCAGTTTCAAAATTGCAGGCCGGCCCGGTAACCAGCCCTGGTTCCTTGCAAGGGTTATAGTTATAGCACGAAATTGAGAAGGTAAATGGTATTTCTTAAAACGAGCGTGTACTTTAAGGTAATCTTCCATATCGCTTTAGAACAACTTCAGTTCAGTTTTTTCCTACGGTATAGTCGAGGGATAAATCGTTTACAGAGGTGTACTGTAGAATTTATATATGTAGAAAATATACAAGCAACCGATATAATTGTACGCTTGCCTTAGAATAAATAGACCTTTAAACTACATTAGATTTGTCCGTAGACTATATATTTGTACCTACCTTAGGAGAATGAATCCTAATACTAAATGCACCTTCAGCTTCATTCTCCAAGCCTTCTACAACATCATTTCGGTCAGCCCAACCATCTGAACCAATCCATTGAAAACGCTAGAAGAAGGAATAATATTAATAAAACAATATTCAATAAAGACTTCGGACTCTGAAACTTCTGCCCTAAACTTCTTTCTTTTCTTAAATTTTGGCCCGTTTCTATGTATTCTGGCTGGGGCCGACCATCTATTACAGCCGTGACTAGTTATTCTCTTTTAAAATGTCTTTACAAACATAGTTTAGGCCTTGGTTTCCAGCGCGGTATAACGGGCGGGGCGCAGTGTTATATAAAATGAATATAAAATCGGTCGACGTGGTGCGTTTTCTCCAAAAGTACATTCATTTTTTATAACATAGCGCCCCGCTCGTGATGCCTCGCTGGAAACCTAGGTCTTGAGATAGACTATATTATACTGGCAGTTTTACTGTAACTAAAAAACTAAAACAAACCTTAAAGTTTTTATTTCTTCCTAGTTCTTTCTGTGCTTTAAAGAAGTTTCTGATAGTTAATCCTTCACAAAAACAAACTACAACTTGAGGTCGAGACTTTTGTGTGTCGAGCGATGTTAAAACCTAAAATAAATTAAGAATTAAAACTTATTACTTTTTAACAAAGAATCAATTCATTTGTTATTTGAGAAAACTTCAGTTTTAGGCTCGATAAATATTGATATAGTCAGATTCAAAAGTAATACCGCCGTGTAATCGTGTATTTAGCCATTTTTAACTCTGCACCTGCTGGCATTCTACCCGCGCGATATCAGCAGATTGTAAACTTGACTTCGCACTGCCTTACTCAGACAAAATATTGAAACACTACTGCCTAACCAAATTGTATTAACACGGCTTTATTACTTTTGAATTCGACTATAAAGCTATTCAATAGGAGGAGGCCGTGTCATCCGCGTATTTTATGAGAATATTGCGTATTTAGCAAACTGTAAAGGAAAAGTCTTATGAAATTGGCCTTTTAACTTTTCAACACGCCATTTTTAGCTCGAAGTTCCAGAAAAACCACAAAAAACAAGAAAACAAAAGTTCTATATAGGGAAAAATAACGCCCGGTAAAGAATATAAGCTCTGTCTGAGCTGGTTTTGCCATTGCTGCGCCAGTACTTGGGGACCTTTTGTGATTCAACCCTGCAGCGGTAGAAAAGTGCGTGGACACCGCGAGCAGAAATAACGCCCGGTAGCAGAAATAACGCCCGGATGTACAGAATCACAAAAGAATACGCAGTAGACACGACCTCTCCACTCTTGTACAATACTATAATCTGCATATGTTGTTAGTTATTTAGCGATCAACTCATTAACTTTATTTTCTAAACTAACTGTTTTATATTCCAAATCGCTAGCTAACGACTTAATCTTCTCTGAATAAGCTATACAAACATCTGATTCTTTTTGGTTTAGGATTCTCTCAAGAGCTTCGAATCCCTTCTCGCCGTAGTTACCTGTAAATATACTATATGTTAGAGTTAGCCTCCAGCCGGCCTATTTCGCAAGTTTTTGGCAAAACCCGTAAGCCTCTGCCTGTCCCCAGATTGACTTATTTCTGTGTGGCTACTAGCATTTGAGTTGTCGCTTTTGATTGCGCCTCTTCAGAATTTAGGAACTCAAATAACATACTAGAAGGATAGAGAGGGGGGGGGTTAAATAAATCAGATGAGGAATTATGTTATAGCGAAGGTAAATAATATTATCCATGACAAAGATTTGCACAATATTAGTAATATATAGTATATGAGATAATACGATTAGTATTGTCTATTATATATAGATTACATATTTATGAATAATAACTTGTTTCCTGCAACCTAAGACTGAATGTTAGAAAAGAGCCGTCTTTGCTTAGAAGATTACGGAATAAATGGCCGAAGCTGTAAGTAGAAGAAAGCTACTATTATTGTTTAATATGAGTAATTCAGGAAATAAGTACTAAGTACATTAAATTGTAAAGTGTTTCGCAGTAATACATCTATAGTCGGATTCAAAAGTAATAAGGCCTTGTTAATAAGCAGGGGTGTTGCAATATTTTGTCTGAGTAAGGCAGAGAAAGCAAGTTTGCAATCTGCTGATATCGCGCGTAACGAAATACGCAGCATACACGGCGATAGTACTTTTGGATCTGACTATAAATAGGCTAGGTTTTCTCTAACAATAACTTGTAGTTTAGCTTCTCGCAGCGGCTTTTGATGTGTTGACGTTTTAAAGGTAAATTTGGGCTCAGATCGGTATAAAATACAGTACTATAGTACAAACGGTAACCTTTCTTTGGCTCCCCCTAGTGAAAACAGTTTTCTTATTTCTCCAAACCCTCTAGGATTTACCAAAACCTCTTTAAGACTACTTTATCCTCTATAGGCTGCCTAGTTTCGAACTTTGAATCTCATTTCTTTTTAGTTGCGGATTTCAGCTCTAAACCGCTCCGCAGAGCATGATGAAACCTAATTCACACTCTCCGCATAGAACTTCGAGATTTTAGCCACGGGGCGGGGCCAGTTTAGCTAGAGCGCGCAACTGCTACAGCCACCATGCTAGATATGTACTTGAAGAAATTAGTGTCGCAACTCTCACTTAAGCCTAGCCGAACACCAATTTATAGAGTATTCTAAGGCGGGAAGTAGGATTTTAAATGTTATAGATAGATTGAGAGAGGCATAAAGACGCTTAAACATGACATTTGACGAAACTTTTAAGTATAAGAAAGGAGTTGATTTAGACGCTAATTTTAGAAGGCTCGTCTCGATACAAAAAACAAAGATAATAAGGTATCGATAGTCTATATCAAGAGATAGGTCTGTAGCGCAGTATCCTAGAGAGCAGTGGTCAGGGTTGGTAAAAGGCCGCCGCCCGGGCAGGCCCGATGCTTAAACTTTCGGCCCCGGCCGATTTCCCAAAAAGGTCGGCTCCGGCCCTTGTCTATTTCATATTTGTTAGCGGATATTCTTCAAAAAAGTTAGTTTTCAGTGCTATTTTCTGGAATTAACAATAAAAATTTAACAAGTTTTACCTATTGATGTTTTTGTATACTTTCAGAGTCATTTTCAACGAGATTCTTTTTTAACACTCCATTATTGCTATTGAATAAGACTATACTATACAATAATATAATTAAAATACAAACCTGCACTGTATAAAACGGCAATGTACGTCCAGTTATAATGTGCCAACATGCTCGCTATAGCCTGAGCTTGCCATACATCCGAGGGTACAACTCTTAAGAAATAGCCAAACTGCTCTTTATCCGTCAAATCCGGAGTAGTTGATGAGTAACCCATTTGTGGTATACGGAATACCTAAAACACAAAATTGCCAAAATAATTGCAT
>JAQGAV010001826.1:0-18544 GCA_034691345.1 Phasmarhabditis papillosa
GTTGTAATAGGCCGAGATGTTACTTTTCTGCTGTTAGATCTGTTTGATAAGGTAACGCCAACCCTATTTAAGTTTGTATCCCTCCTCAGTTCTGGTCCCCTGAGCTGAGGGGAGTTGCATTCTTAAACATCTATCTATAAATATACAACATTAACTAATTTTAGTCTGTTTTAAGATGGGAAAGTAGGGAAACATTTACATTTAGCAATGCTTCTAATTTATTGGAGAAGGTTCTGAATTTACGCTCACAAACTAAGTCTTCTGGCAAATTATTCCATATGAGTAAGAGTCTGTTATCCACGAACTTTTGTCTAAGCGAGTTTGTTCACTTTCGTTTGCAATTGTTATAATATTACTATAATTCGTAATATCATAATATTTACTATGAAATTGAATTTTTAAATGTCTATTTATCTATATCCGCGCAACCCTTTTACAGTTGTTTGGACATACAATTTACAGTCCCTGATATGCCTTCATAGGAATGCCGGATTACTGTAACTGGTACCAAATAAGAGAGTTGCGCGGCTGCTGGCTGCAAGCCATATGCCATAAAGTAAGCAACATGTGTTCGAGTGTGGCTTCAGGATCACAGCGTTTACGCAGGTTGAGCGATACTGCTCGTCTTTATATCCTTTTCCGCCCATGATCAATCGTGGTGGCCTGGTTAAAAATAGTGGTATTGTCTTGGGCTACGCTTAGGTTGGAGCGATTGTTTTCGAGATATTTAATTTCATTGAACCATCCTGGTCCTGTTTTTCTTGGTAATAGTGTTCTCTCGGGATATATCAATAAAGGGCGAAATGTATTCAGTTAGTTGTTCTTCTTCGAGATGCTAGTATCTGGTGCAACATCGACTGTTGAAAGGTTTAACACCACATATATTTGGGTGTGCTTCTCTCCTAAGCTTAGGCCCCCTGTGGCTGTAGCATAGAAACGCCCGAGTGGCTAACACTCCACAATTGTTCAATAGTATGGAAACTGCACGGGCAGGTAAGCCGCTGCCCGACATAATGCCCGCGCACAAACGTCTGGCATAGACTGCCTGGCACTTTTTTTTAAAGCTCTACATTTGGTATTTTTTTGAATAATTTCTACGTTTTCGTATATTTTATGACGTTATTTATTTTTATTAATAATCAATGGACAAGAATAAATGAATTAATTGTTGTTGAAAATGGACCTAATCGACAGAGATTTGTTAGATCAGCTTGTTGATAATCACGTCAAAAATCTTTGTGTGCGTTACAAACCGTGAATACTATGACTAATTTGGATTTTCGATCTCAATTTCGTCTTTCAATTTCTTCATTCCACAAACTAGCTGCTCTGATGATAGCTTATGTTAGCAGAACTACTCGCCGATCCTCTTCCATTTCGGTTGAATCCACACTTGCAACTTTAGTACATGTAATCTCTTCCAACACTTTTCAACAAACCACTACTGACATGATGGGTGTTAGCCAAAATGAGGTATCAAAAGTAGTGGCGGAGCTAAGTGACTGGTTTTCTTCAAACACTAATTTGTTTGTAAACCAGCCTTATGTAGCTGAATCAATGACATTTGTTAATCGTGTGTTCGACAAATATGGACTTCCTGGTAAAACCGGATTCATAGATGGGACTCATATCCTAATCATATGTAGCTCTGTCTGAAAATGAGTACGATTTCATTAACAGGTTTTGCGGTAACATATTTGAATATAAAAAGTTAATGACGGACAATTTTCCATTCCTTGAACAGTTGTTGCCGATAACTACAACTAATCGAAAGCTCCGAACACTGACCTTTCTAGAAGGACTGCGCACCTTCACGATGGATATGAATATTCAACCGCAATGAATATTCAACACCGTGGGTAAATACGTGATTGCACTCTTGTGACACGGCAGGTATTTTTTGACCCCGTAATGAATATTTGTCACCGCGGGTGAATACGTGATTGTGTACTCTATAACAGGGCGGGGATTTTTAAACACCACGGGTGAATACTGGATTCCAAAGGGAAAAGGCTACTGTAATTGAGATAAATTGAATCCTGAAGGGGATAGATACTACAATTAAGGTCCACTGGATCCTTAAGGGGAAGGGGTACTGTAATTAAGGTACTGTGGATCCTGGAATGAAGGGGTATTGTTATCAGTATCCATAGATCCCGAAGGGAAAGTGCCACTAACTAAGGTTCACTGATTCCTGGAGAGCGAGGGGTACTGTAATTGAAACAAAATGGATCCTGAAGCAAAAGGAATACTATAATTAAGGTCCACTGAATCCTAAATGGAAAAGGGTATTATAATTAAGGTGACATGAATCCTAAAGGGAAGGGGCCTCTGTAATTAAGATAAATTGAATCCGGAAACGGAAAAGGTACTGCAATTGAAGCACCGTGGATTCTGAATGGAAAGTAGTACTGTAATCAAGGTCCACAAAATCCTGAAGGGAAAAACCTACTGTAGTAAAGGTCCACTAAATCCTGTCTCGACGAAATCTGATATTATTGTATTACACCTGATACAGGAAATAAAATGTTTTTAAATTAGTAATTTGGAAAGTACCTAGTTAGCTATTACTATTTCAAGGGGAACAAAACTAGAAAAGACTTCGCATGTGACTGCTCAAAGAAAGTAAATACAGTTTAACATACTTAATAAAGACTTGTGATAATTTATTGTAAATTCATTTGATCCAAGGGTTAATAATTGCCTCAGGTATTATATTTGCTGTTCTAAGGTGCCCTATGGACATAGAGAAGAATATTAACGATAAAGAATATTAAAAGAAAATGTAAACAGTGGTACTGTACTATACATACTATTGAAAATTCGTTGAATAAGAAGACAAGAGTACATCCTTATTCTACACCCAAACAGGAATTGTAATGGGACATGTTTATTCTTTCACACGTTTATTCTCACGTGCCAAACAAATGTAAAGGAAACCAATTTCGTTTAAACATACTTTGGTAATACTGATTTGAACTATGCTGCGACATTTGTAGAATATAAATTTTCAATGAAATTTGGCAAAAATGATAAACAGTAAAAGATTAAATTAGGAGTCGAAAAAAGAACAACCTCTCTAAATATAGTACTTCAATGAACAATGATAAATTAAAGGCATAATTGATACTAGTGGAAATAAACTAAGTTCACCGCTTCTAAACAGAGGCTATCTATACCATACTCATGCCATATTATGCCGAAATTTTTTAATTGAGCTAGTGATAATGATTTTACAGGTGACGTTGTTACAGTTTGAACTTTGCTGCAACGTGTCGATACGAAAATAAATTTCGATGTTGTATTCTATGCTGAAACAACTTTATCAAAATATTGTTAGGTTGTATCACAGAACATATTCCGATATTTAAAATAGTCCTTGGGCACTATAAAATAATAATCCAAATCAGGTATTGTATCTCATCTTTTGCAAGACGGATAAGCTAGTGGTTAGAAGCTTCGCTTCATAAGCAGCATTTGCACCTTCGCCTAGAAATATGTTTTTTAGCGAATTACAAAAAAAATAATTTCTGTTAAATTTTCAGAAATGAGATGGACTATTCTAATTTTGGCTGCTACTGCTTGCATTTCCGGACTCAGAATGGACTTCTGGAAAGAATTCGGGTAACTAAATAATACGCAGTTGAAAAAACAACACATATGTCTTTAATAATGCTTTTGATTGACAATAATTATCTTTCGGATGATGTAATGAGATTTTTAATATCTCAGAGCATCTCTAACCATGGGGTTATCATGAAAAAGTAATAGAAACTGTTCGCATATCAATAAAATGTTTTTTCTTTCAGAATTTCCAATGAAACCAGGGAACTGTTCAAGAAAGTAAGTTTTCTTCGAGATATCGTTTTCGTTAATCTTTTCCAATAGTCTAAATCTGTTAGCAATTCCTGTGAAGTTTCGAAGATCTGAAGCGAGTTTATGGATTGCAATTGTAGTTTATATTGAAAATTTATGATTATGAATTATTTTGTAGGATTTGGGTGGAATCGACTTGGAACAACGCTATTTGAAGCTTCGCAACCTAGCAAGTCTCTCTATGGTAGCAAACCTGATTGAAGAACAAGAAAAGAAACTAAAGGTATTCTCTTAATTTATGAACCAGTTTGTGTATGATTGTTTTCATATGTACATGTTTATCTTTTTATGTCTTCATTTTAATCTTTAAAATTACTTTTGAAGATGAAGAAGACTGTTATTAAAAAGCCGCCACCGGAAGTCAATAGTACTGATATATTAGAAAGCAATGAACAAAGCGGAATTGCCAACTTCTTGTATCAAGGAGATATTAATTTGAGCGAGTGAGTAAATTAAAGATATAGATCTGCTAAGCAAAATTTCGAGAAGCCGTTCGACGGGTCGGCGACTAAACGTGAAATTTAGGGAGACGGCTTATTTTGAGGGTATAATTTAAAGATCAGATTATTAATAAGTTTCGCAAGCACACATTACTCATGAACAGGAGATAATGGACGTAAAAGAGACCGGCATGTGTCTGCCCGATTCATGCAACTTCCGCTCCTCGTTCAAGAGCCGGAGGAACGAACCCTTTAGCAAACAAAGTAAATAGGTTTTTCGTATTTCAGAGAACAGTTGAATGAGTTGATTAAATCAGCAAATAGATCTAAGATTGCTGGATCTCGTGTTAAACGCGGGCCTGCAATTCTCTTTCTTAAAAAATGGACAAACGGGACAGTTTATTACTACTTTGATACAACTGTTACTTCAAGTAGGTTTATAGAAATACAATTGTTTTATTGGGTTGTCACTCCGTTAACTGTTTACAAAATAACCGGTGTTCAATACCAATGCAATTGGTTTATACGTTTTTCTGTTTAATGAGAATCGGTAATCTTCAAAAAACTTTGGTCATTTATTGCGCGAACTAGCTTGCTAGCACGGTTTAATCAGAAAGATAGAAGTTCGAATAACGAACTATGGAATTATAGAACTACGCAAATTTCTTGTGGCGAATATCTATATTATTGTTCCATTGCAAGTTTAATGCTTTGGTTATATTTAAATGTTTTTTTTTCATTTAGACCAAGCGAAAGCTGCCGCCATCAATGCAGCTATTCAATTCATCCAGGCAAAGACATGCATCCGTTTTGTGCTCAGTGAAGTTGAAATAAACAGAATTCGGGTGAGTTATGTTATGTTAGTGAAATCATCTTTATAGTCGACGGATGAATCGTTTGCAGGGGTGTACGGTATAATTTAGAAGGAGCGCGGAAATCCAACCTGCCGCCGATATAACATTATAATAAATATACCTTTAGCTGCAAGCGATTTGTCCGTCGACTGTAACAACAGTATAATTTCAGATGTAAGAACCTTAATTTTTTACAGTTTTTACGCGCCTAAATTTGAAGGTGCCAAAATTTATTTTCGCTTTTTCTCACAAGTTACTTAAAAAATTATCCATGTAGTTAAGGAGATAGGGGAGAGAGGATAACAATATTTATTAGTCTAATAGATTTATTTATGCATTTCTGGAGGCTGGGATATATTTCTTCGTCTACCCGAGTAGGCGAATTCCTTTATTTTATCCTTTGCTTCGATAGCGCTGGTTCGCTTACTAGCTCTTATAGTATTATTTGGGTTTGTTCCTGAGTTTTGAGGTACGTTGGGTAATGAATTAATATTTGGTGTTACTTTTTCATTCGTAATGATCGTGACCCAACCTCTATCCTCCAACTCTTTGAATGTTTCTTTAGGTTTCATTTGGTCAGCATGAACTTCACGGTTCCCAATGCCCAAATGAACACTGTAGGTGGTAGAACTAACGTTTTCGGTGAATTTCCCTGCTAGCACCTTTACCATTATAATTACGAATGTATACATTATACTTCCCGACCGATAGCGAACTGTCTAAGTTTTGCTTTTCCAGGATAATCCTCGGTCATTTTCGTCCGGTATTCTTTCATCGGTACGATACCTTTATCCGTTTTCAGGATATCTAGAGTAGTTTTCAACTGACGTCCCATCAATACTTCTGAGGGAGATTTTCCAGTTGCTGCATGAGGCGTTAATCTGTATTGGAATTTTTAGTGACTGTAAGCCCTTTGTACAGCCCTCGCTTCAAAGTTTGTACAAATCTTTCTGCTTCCCTAAACTGTGGTCCATTATCGGACACAATTTGTTCGTGTAAACCATGTGTTGCGAAGACAGAACGTAGTTTTTCGATCGTCTTTTCCTTAGTTGTGCTTTGCTTTTTTATCTCATCCTGATCGCCAGTTAAGGAGATAGGGGGGAGAGGACAACAATATTTATTAGTCTATTTATGCAGTTTTGAAGGCTGGGATCTTTCATGATTCTGGAGATTGGGATTGAGAGATTCTCAGCGGCAGCGGCTGCTGCGAATGGGATGGCTGACGTTCGCTGGGAAACGTACTTCTTCCATTCTGTTTGTAAGCTCAGCAGCAGCGGTTGCTGCATCGTTCCACAACTTATGTACTTTGCTACAAGATTAAACTCCCGGACTGTTCGTTCTAACTATTTAGTCGTTCAGTTTACCCATGGACAAGGTACTAACTCGATGTTAGGTATGGTTGGAGGCGAACAGATTACATCCATTGGAAAGGGTTGCGATCTGGTGAGTTGCAACATTTCTCGAAAAGAATTCATGTTCATGGAAAAAAATGAACAATTTTTTTACACACAATTTAGTTTCATGGAATCTTTGAAAAAAATTCACTATGGTTGAGCGTTTCCCATAGTCCCAATAAAGTTAGGCATTACTCTGAGAAAACAGCTCACTTTTTGTGTAAGGTAAAATAAATAATATACAACTGAACATGATATATATGTTTTTCAACTTTTTTTAGATGGGAATGATAGCACACGAGATATATCACTCACTTGGTTTCGGTCACACGCAAAGCCGACACGATAGGGATAAATACATAACAGTTAACACCAATGCTATCGAGGTTACAAACTGTTAATCTTGTAAAGAATCGTAGTGCACATTTTACTTTTATTATTTGAGGCCTAATTGATGGAACTAATTTGATAAGAAATTTAGCTAGACGTGTTCTTTCAGCCCGATAAGTGGCACGATTTCGACAAATTTACAGAAGATACTAGTATTAACTACACACCATATGAGTACGGAAGTATGATGCATTACCGTGCTAATGGGTATGTCTTTTATTAAGTTTATAGATTACAGACGGATATCGGTATCGGTCCACCGCTTAAGTAAACAAGGACTTGCGTACTTATTACTGGCTTGCTCGCAAGAGCCGAATTAATCGTTTCAGTTAGGGCATACCTTTTACCGTAGAATCAGAATTTAGGGCAACAATACTCTGCACCACAGTGTTGCAAACGAATATAAGAAAACTAATATATTATAATTTCCAAGTCCCATTCAATTAGCACTATAATGGATAAAACGTTAATTCTTTGCTTATAGCTTTGCTTTGAACGATTTTGTATTGTCAATGACACCAATAGAAGAAAATTACAATTTTTTGTACACAATGGGTCAAATAATGATATCTTTCTATGACACAAGAATGCTAAATCAACATTATAATTGTTCAGGTTAGTTGGTTACTGTAAATCGTATTCGATTGTGATCATAATAAACAAAGCTTAGAAAAAAGTTTCTCTTTTGACATCAAGGTCGCCAAAAGTAATGATGAAGTGTAATGAATTGAACGTTCCTCTGAGCCCTTTTTGCGAGCACCCTGCGGCTACTCTCCGTTCAATATTGTACCTTGCATTTAAAAATCCTATAAATACCCAAGTGACACTCCATTATTACTCTGTGCGCTGACTATACTACACCCGAATATTCAAACTTCATTCTCAAGCTTATATATTTCCAGCAAGATGCCCCGCCTCTTCATCGGCAAATTGCCAAAACGGCGGTTATCCAAATCCAAACGACTGTACTAAATGCAATTGCCCTCTCGGTTATGACGGTGATTTATGTGACCAAATGGTTAGTATCATTATAGAATAACATAGATTTACAATGGATTTTTTGCACAGTTTCATACACAGGCTATTTTATGTCATAAAGTTTACGTTGCAACGCTGCCAAAAAACAAAAATTAATAAATGAATATTTAAATATTTTTCACGGGTATTAAGTGATTTGTATATATATATAACCTTGAAAAAGTAACCGTAGAGTATTCAGCCTCCTCCTTCTGGTGGTTGCGGAGCAGAACTAACTGCCAATTCCACAGCAGTCACAATCATTCTCATTAGGAGAAAATACAAGATATGAAAGAAAAGTCTTCACCGAATGCCATCATTGGATTAAGGTAATTGATCAAAACTAAATATTTAACGGAGTTTTGTTTATTCGACGTGCATGTCTAAAGGCCTATAATATCTTATATTTCTCTTCTTTCGATGAGTTCAATACAAGGAAATGAGTTTTTTGTTCTTCAGGCAGCAGCTGGCTCGTATATTGAAGTTCGCCTCACGAAAATGAATAATGCCGTGTGCAAATATGGTTGCGCGAGCAATGGAATAGAATTCAAGTTAAAGGATCCACAAATGACTAATCCAAAGTAATGAAAAACTTAAGTTGGCGGTTGTAAGACTCGCCACATTGTACAAAAACAATAATTTGGGAAGAGCTCGGTTTCGTGCTAACATCTTGTCATGAGTCACATTTTTAACGTTCCATGAACTTTCAATTTTAATCTTTGTAAATTGTTTCACTTCTTTCAAGTTACGTTTGTAAATTATAAGACTCATCAAATTATGTATTGTCGATTTCGTAACAACTTCTTTCAAAAACGGTTGCTATTAACAATCAATATTGTAACTTTCAGAATCTGTTGTGATGATTTTCTGAACGCAACCTACACTTCCGAACTGAATCCTCTACCGGTCATAGCACACAATCGATATAAAATTAGCGAATTTAAAATCGAATATAGAAGTGGTATGTCTGGTATACGTGGCTAATGCACTTTTGTTACAATTGTACTATCGTTTACCATATAACAAGCCTAATAGGTAACAGACAAAGTCTACAAATGGTTTTCAAGTATTTTGGGTTTTTAATTTGTCGAAAGATACCAAGTTAGTTTTTTGACTTTTCAACTAGTCATTTATCAAAATCACGAAAAACGTTTTATTTTTAATCAAATGTAGTTACTTAACAGTTTCACGTCCTATCACTGTTTGCTCAACTAAGACGTGCCCACCTGGATTCAAGAAGAATGATTGTTCTTGTGTTATTGCGTAGATTGAGCGTCACAAAAGATTGCTAATAAAGAACATTCATAATATTCTTTTAATTAAAAAAACAAGCAAACTTCATTTAGATCGCCCGCCTGCATGGTGACCACGCGGTCGCCTTATTCCACAATAAGTGAGGTTCGCGGCGGGACCCAGCCGGCGTAGAAGTTGCTGCAAACTGTTCGATACTTGCGTAAAACTAGCAGGTTTGCAGCACAACTTTATATGACTTTTTTGTTGAAAACCAAGTCTTAAATAATCGCCGACTTTATAATATAGGGCTCAATTTGACCAACTAGACATAAAATTCTATTTCTAGGGTTAGTTGTTCTCTAATATATTAAAAAGGTCCCTTCTTCATCTGAAAGACAATTCTTGTCTTATGAACACATAACATTTTATAAGTTAACATTTACTAGAACATGTGCACTTGTTTTTTCAACAGCGTCTCATTTTAGTTACCCAAATTCTTTGCAGAAGCCAACTTCGAGTCCGGAAATGCAAGCAGTAACAACCAAAATTTGATGAATCGATCTCATTTCTAAAAATTTATCAGAAATCATATTTTGTTATTCTTTTAAGGAAAGAAAAAATACAGATTTTTATAACAATGATGTTAGACGAAAGACCTTTAGAAAGCGCAATCACCAATACACTGGGTACGTATACGAATTTTCTCTTCGGGACCATATGAAACAAGACTTTCTGGCTTATGAGGCAAAGCTTCTAACCACTGGGTTATAAGAAAAAAATAGGCAACAAACAGATGAAATACAGGACGCCCTTTGGATTCCTATTTTATTGGGCCTACGATCTATTTTTAAATTCGGCAATATGTTCTGTGATACGACCTAACAATATTTTGAGGAAGTTGTTCCAGCAATAGGATACAACAAGTTGTGTGTATCCACACGTTGCAGCAAAGTTCAAACTGTAGCAACGTCGCCTATAAACCTATTATCACTAGCTAAGCTGTAAAACTTACGGTATGTTTACTTCCACTAGTATCAATTATACCTTTCAGTTTATCATACTTCATTGAACTACTGTATTTAGAGAAATTGTTCTTTTTTCAAATCTCATTTTAATCTTTTACTGTTTATCATGTTTGCCAATGTGAACTTTACTGCAAATTTATATTAGACATACATATATATATATATATACCTATTTAGCCAATACATTGTAGTTCAGAAAAAAAAGGTTTTATTGCCAAAGTAGTTAAAAACGTGGAACATTTTAATACACTTTTGCTCATTTCTGAAAACAGATTACAGCTACAAATCGCATTGCTGACCGTAACTTGGTTAAAAGTGTTTACATAATTTATTTTCTTCACTATTCCACCGTAAAGATAACGTTCTTCAAGTTACTTCTACTTTGCAAAGACTAGTTCCTGGATCTAGTGATGGATGGGCAGTCATACTTTGGAAGCATCAAGCATTGGATCAATAGTGATCTCTCGGGAGGCCACGTGTTTATACATTGTCAGGTCGGGAGGAGATTGCAATTACTTTCAGTCTTTGATGTTAACTTCGGTGGTCAATAGCAAAGCAAATCTAAGGACTCAGACAGATCAAATGGATATATGTCCTATCACAAGTCATTCAAGATGTCACTACACTTGGATAGTTACAGACCTTGTGGGGCTATAGAGTCTGTTCTGACTTTATATATAGACTAGGGATGTATACAAGTGCCAGTCTAATATAATGAGAAGATGCACTCCAGTTACCTGAAATGTCAAGATTTTGTCCTATTTCTGGAAGTCGGTTCAAGAAGTTCGAGTGAATCAGAAGGCACTGAGTGCCGATAACAGACAGGATACAACATTGGATTCTAGCATTAGTGTCTCCCAAGTGTCATGGGATTGATACGTATGTTAGTTTTTTTGATCTGGAGGACAACCAAGACTTGTTTTCGAAAGACAAGTGAAGTTTCTTTAAGAAGTTCAAGATGTTCGATGATAATGACAAGCTGTGAACTCAAGCTACCTGCCATGGATCAAAGATGATACAGTGCTCATTCATATCACTAATTCTTGGACCACGGGTACTGACACTTGACATATTTGAAAAGAGTTCAGTCTTTGGGGAAGAAGGTGCAGCAACCAAGACAGATCTAAATCCTACCAAGATGGATAGCTGGAAAAGAAGTCGCTATGAAGTTCGAGATGGCCAGACAACATGTTGAAGCACTAGAAGGCACAGACATACTTCTACACCAAAGGCTAAGATTTAAAGTTTTTCCTACTTGATTAGGATTGAGATTTCACCTAGTTTGGGAAAAATGGTACAACTTCGAGTCAAGCATTGAAGGAAGCCAACCTGATATTGATGTTCGTCATGTCTAGCAGTTCGGATCAAGATGTTTTTCAAGTTGTTCGGGTGCAACTATCCAGTCAGCAAGGTCAGTTCTTAAGAAGTGTTGACTACTATCGTGTCTAAGAAGCTATGTCAAGCCGATTTAAGAAGGACTATGGAAATGTTTCATCAGGAAACAGAGGTCATAGGACTACTCTGTTCCTTTCGGATTCCGAAATTCATTTTAAGAGTTAGATAAGTCGAGATAGTATACAACATTCGGTCAGGGATCAGATAGAAAACAATTTGTATGCTTGTGGTCAACTAGGACAATGATTGAGCAGTCTACAAGAATCGACTTGGACCTGAAGGAATCTTAGATAGGACTAAGGTAGAGCCCAGTGTTGAGTTTCACATAATGAGACATTGGGGCCCCTGAAATATCAGAAGATTTGCAATGTTTATGGCATGGGATTCAAGCATTCCTATGAAACAATAGCAGTAACATAGTAAGATGGGAATTTTTTGTGTAATCTTCTGAGAAGAAACCACATGATGTGGGAATTTTTCGGTTAATGTTCCTAAAGTTTCGAATAGCTATGCAAGAAGCTTATTGGAAGCATCGAAGATCAGCAAGCTTACTCAGCAGCAAGAACAAACAGATCGTTTCTGAAGATCGGAAAGAAGAACTTTGTTTTATTTTTCATAGTATAGTAGCCTAATTCGGATCAAGGGTGTTAAAACCTTGGGTTTCTTAGGTAACTATCTGAAATTAAATTCTGATATTCAATTGGTCAACCCTTCGGACTCGATGCAATCGGCTACGAATATGTTCTATAAGCAGAGACGTGAAAGTGAACTTAATTTGGTGAATTTAAGATTGAGTTGTGTTGATTCCTAGGATGAGACACAAGTACCTTAGGTATACTAAAGTTAAGACTGCAGTTTTCTTGGAGATCGAAGTGTCATGGATAGAACGACAAAAGCTTGGTATAGAAACTTGTCGGTTAATGTTATTATAAGAAACCACTGTCTTTGGGTTCTTTTAAGATAATTTTGAGAGTAGGCTATATATGTTTAGTAGCGGTTCGGTAAGAAGCTTGTGCCGCAGCAACAGTTAAGACAGATCGCCAGCAAAGAAGAAGAAGCTTGCAACAACAGAGCAAGTCAGGAAACTTGCCATTATGGAACCTTGGGTTAGATTATGTTACACCAAGGGGCCATATATGTTCCACGATTGGACCACAGTTAAAAAGATGGGAAGGAAATGGATGTATACGAAACCAGTAAAGCCATCAAGGTTCAGACAAGGACATAGTTGTCAGTTTGCAACGGAAGAAGAGGTATTCGAGAAATTTTGGGAATAATTCGGTATTTTAGAGGAAGCTTCTTTTGATAAAAGACCCGTGAGGCAGACCGTAGATACTTGTATCAGTGTTCAAAAAGATGCTGTCTTAACGGCCAACGACTTTAAAAGACTCAGTGGAGCAACAGTTTGTTTTATTTTTTGAAAAGAATCCATATGGATCACTATTTTTTGTTAGCTAGTTTTCGAATTATTGAACTTACCAACACGTGGAAAAGGCGGAGAAGGAAGCAAATCAACTCGACCATCCTTCAACATCTATGGGAAAATTGGAGGATCGTTCAGAAGAGGTACTTCTGTTTTTCTCCTTTTTTGTTCTTGGGGGCCGGAGCCCGCTTCGCAGAGATTCGGAAGAAGTCAGTGGATGTTGATAAGACAAGCCAAGTCCACAGATAGGCTTGGGTAGTCGGGTCAAGGTAGCTAAGAAGAAGAAGAAGAAAGAGTAACGGGAAGGTCCGCGCGGAGTTATTGGACCTACCTCGAGAAACTTAAGAAGTGGAAAGCAGTTCTTCGGATGTTCAAGTTTAGGAGAACCTCAGTTGACCAATAAGTCAGGTCCTGAGGCACACTTTAGCTCGGATGAAGCAGAAGCTTGATGTTGAAGAGCCCATTCAGCCAAAGGATCTGATGCTCGCTAGGATCTGAAGCCGAGTGGGGGCGTCATCGTTGTTTGGGGTCGGGAATGTGCTGCAAACATGCTATTCTAGTTTTACGCAAGTATTTCGGACAGTTTCCAGCAACTTCTACGCCAGCTGGGTCCCGCCGCGAACCTACAGTAACGCAGCCAATTTAGGATTGGGACTCGATATACTCCAAGGATTGCGCGCCATCAGCGGGGCAGGCGAGATGTACTTATTCCACGTCGCTCTGTTTTGTACCGTTTAAGATTAACCCTTTTTTGTATTTTGTGTTCTTCTAACCTTTGTACATAAATCTCTTATCTTTCTATCTCTGTTGCATCTTGAGTTGGGAAACCTATAGCGGAACTTGCGGCGAGTGTTTCTATCCTTGAACCACCGGGGCTGAAACAGTCGGACAAGCCAATCCGATCCGGGCCAAATAGAAGCTCGGCAAGAAACGTCTGCGCTGAACAATAATCTTGTTTTAGAGGAAAAGGGCGAAATAAAAATAAAATTAAAGCGTTAAGACTAGGTTAAAATATAACTTAAGAAAATGAAACAGTGAACTAATTTGGGTTTTCTATTTGTTAGTAGCACAACGAACAGTAACGTATATTTTCTATTGTTACTCTGTAATTGGAATATTTGTGCAACATCCGGCTAAGCTTGACAAAAGCGGGAAATCTTCGATAATCTACATTGAGCATGAGTTTGATAGGAAAATCAGTACAGTATCAAAAGCTTCGAGTTAAGCAAACACATTGTAAACAGGCACAGGTGCACATAGTTTACTTCAAATCTAAATGAATTTGATTTAATTTTGTATATTGGCTAAATCCAAGCATAGATAAGAAAGATTAATAGATAAGAAAGATTAATAAAAAGCAAATATTAATAGTTTTTGAAGTGAACAAAAAATAAGTTTCTTCACTTCTACAATTATAGTCAACTAATTGTACATGTGAATGTGTGACTCAGAAGCTCATTAGTTACGATATAGTCCATCTCAAGATCTAGGCTCCCAGCGCGGTATCACGAGCGGGGCACTGTGTTGTATTAAATGAATGTACTTTTAGAGAAAACGCACCACGTCGACCGATAATCACAGTCATTTTTATAAGACTGCCCCCTTGTGATACCGCGCTGGAACCCTAGGTCTGTAGATAAACTACACTTAATCAGAATAACAAAGTATTAGATAAGGAAGCCTACAATAATAGTTATCATAGTCGAATCCCTAAGTAATAAGACGGTGTTAAAATATATGAAGCCGTCGCATTGACAGGTTCAGAATACAATGTAAACAACAAAGTAAACAATATAAACTAAACAAAGAAATAAATAACGTAACAACCGTCCATCGTGACGGTACAGCAGCAACTGATTGGCATTGTCCGGATTTCTCGTTAATCCAACGTCTACCGTATCATTGTCATCCTTCGCGGCGAGACCCAGCGATTGTGCATTTGGCGTTAGAGCGAAGAATTTCAATTTATCAGAGATATAAGGCAAAAATGGGCGAGAAGGAAGAAAATTCCAGCACAAAGAATACAATATTGAAGACATTTAAAAGAAAATAACAGAAAATTAAGGAATTTGGTGATAAGTGAACGAAAATGTTAAACGAAAAGCTTCGAAATTCGCGTCGGGCCTAAAATACTTGGAGACACCACGCGAATTTAAAAAAACCGCAATACCTGGCTTTTAGAAAAAGAAGAACATATATACACAAGAGAAGGTGTGAACAAATTAAATATATACATAAGAATAATATACAAGTATATACATTACTCACAAGTGAGCAAGAAGCGGTCAAACTGTAACGTATAGAAAGAAGAAGTATGATCCAAGTAGTAAAAGTACATAACTAAATAAAGTGGGAATTAAAGATAAAAAGGTTTCGCCCTTAATTGCGGACCTTTTTTATCAGTTGTTTAAAATTCTACAGGTTAGGGCATTGTCCGAATTTTGCTGAACAAATTAATTAAAATGAATTTCATCAGGGCAATCCTGTATCTGTTAGATATTTAATGAAAAAGAAAAAGAGCAACGTAACATAAAATAAAATGTGAATATAGTTTGCTAATACTTATTTAATTCTCGAAAACCCAACATAACTAATGCGACGTATTCATTGAAAAACTTGCGCATTTCGTTTGAAATTTTGAAGGGCGATTTTGATTGTCTGCGTTAGAATTAAATCCACTGCGCAATTCATTTGAATGGACTGATCAACCATTATAATTGTACGATTCATAGCAACCGAAGAAGGAATATGGTGGAATCTCGACTAAATCATTGACATTGGGTTGGTGTAGTAGTTTTACAATTTGTTAGAATTCAACTATATCAAAAAAAAATTAGGTTACTTCAACAACGTACAAGACTTTGGAATGATGGGCAACCCTCCGGGCAAAGTGAGAAGGAATGAGTGTTTATATTATTTTA
This sequence comes from Phasmarhabditis papillosa, assembly GCA_034691345.1. Taxonomy (NCBI): domain Eukaryota; kingdom Metazoa; phylum Nematoda; class Chromadorea; order Rhabditida; family Rhabditidae; genus Pellioditis; species Pellioditis papillosa. The sequence continues at coordinate 15,969 of JAQGAV010001826.1, forward strand.
CAACATAGTTTGCTGCATTATCTGCAGGTCAAAGTGAGTGAAACAGAATATATTCAAAGTTTCCTCGCTTCGAAAGATAACTTATCGTTCTATTGGACGGTTCAATACTAACTGTGTACAATATTTTCGACTACTTACATGCTCTACGACAGCTCAAGATTAAGATAGGTTTGTCCCTCTGCCAGATTGACTACCGTCACTAGGATTAATAAAAAGTGAATTTCCATATGTCGTGATGCACCATGTTACAGAATGCAACTCCCCTAAGCCCAGAGTACCTAAACTTAGGAGAGAAGCAAACACAAATAAAGTGCTGTTATAGTCGACGGACAACTTGCTTGCAGCTAAATGACTGCGAATGTTGCGCTGGAGCGCGAATCCGAAAGGGTTTCAGTCGAATACCCCTTAGTATCCACGCTCCTTTGCAAAACTGACCATATACCCTTGCAAGCAATCCGTCCGGCGACTATATATCGTTCGAAAGATCTAACATCAGAAATTACATTCATCTCAGAAAAAAAACGACGATCTCACAACATTTCAGAATCTATTGGTATATTACGAGAGAACATATACAAGAGAAGGAGATATTTGACACTACGGGTGAATTGTATAGCCTGCGATTGTATACTTTGTGATACGGCGGGCATTTTTTCAAACCGCGATGAATATTGGTAACAGTGGGTAAATACGTTGCTGCGTTCTGTATAACAGGGCAGGAATTTTATAACACCACGGGTAAAATACTGGATCCCAAATAGAAAAGGCTACTGTAATTAAGATAAATTGAATCCTGAAAGGAAAGGGCTACTAACTAATGTCCACTGAGTTCTGAAGAGCAAGGGGTAATGTTATTAAAGCAAACTGGATCCTGAAGCAAAAGGATACTATAATTAAGGTCCACTGAATCTAAAGGGGAAAGGGGTCCTCTAATTAAGATGCCGTAGATTTTGAAGGGGAAGTAGTACTGTAATTAGGATCCACAGAATCCTGAAAGGAAAGGCCTACTGTAGTAAAGGTCCACTGAGTCCTGCCTCGACGAAATCTGAAATTATTGTAATACACGTGATACAGGAAATTAAATGCCTTTAAATTAGTATTGCATGATTGTTCGATATTTATTTTTCATTTGATCTATTAGTATTTCAAGTAGAACCAAACTTGAAAGAGACTTACAATGTGACTGGTCAAAGAAAGTAACTACAGTTTAACAGGCTTATGAAAGATAAGGTGCCATATGGAAATAGAGGAGAATACTGAAAATAAAGTATATTGAAAGAAAATGTAACCAGTGGTACGGTCCTATCCATCTTATAGTAGTGGTACAGAAATATTGGAAACTCGTTGAATTGGAGAAGAAGAGTACATCCGTATTCTACACCCATACAGGAATTGGAATGGGATAAGTTTATTATTTCACACGTTTATTCTCACGTGCCAAACAAACGTAATGGAAACCAATTTCGTTTAAACATACTTTGGTAATATTGACTTAAAATTTGCTGAAACATTTTTCTATAATATTAGTTTTCAATGAACATTGGCAAAACTGATAAACAGTAAAAGATTAAATTGGGAGTAGAAAAAAGAACACTCTACCTGTAAGGTCGGACATATAGTAGATCAATGATGTATGATATACTAAAAGGCATAATTGATACTAGTGAATAAACTAAGTTCACCGCTTCTAAACAGAAGCTACCTTAACCATACTCATACCATATTATGCCGTAATTTTTTAGTTGAGCTAGTGATAATGATTTTACAGGTGACGTTGCTACAGTTTGAACTTTGCTGCAACGTGTCGATACGAAAATAAATTTCGCTGTTGTATTCTATTCTGAAACAACTTCCACAAAATATTGTTAGGTTGTATCACAAAACAGATTCGGATTCTAAATATAGTACTTGGGCACTATAAAACAGGAATCCAAAGCAGGTCTTGTATCATATCTATTACATCACTCTTTTTCTGATAGCCCAGTGGTTAGAAACTTCGCCTCATAAGCAGCATTAGATGCTTCGCCCTTCATCTAACATCATTGCTTCAAAAATATGTAATCTATTCTTTAGTTAAGCGAATACCAAAAAATTATGTCTATTAAATTTTCAGAAATGATATCGATAATTCTAATTTTGGCTGTTACTGCTTGCATTTCCGGACTCAAAGTGGACTTCTGGAAAGAACTTGGGTAACTAAAATGATGCGCAGTTTATAAATATACCTTCATATGTCTTCGTAAACGTTAACTTTGTTTTTATAAGACAATAATTGTATTTCGGTTGATGTAATGAGGTTTTTTACTATCTAAGAGCACATCTAATCCTACAGATTTTATATGTGTGCCGAATCTTTTAAAACATAATACAGTTGGTCAAATTCGGGCCATTATTCTAGATTTATCATGAAAAAAGTAATAGAAAGTGTTCGAATATCAATAAAATGTTTCTTTCAGAATCTCCAATGAGACCATGGTACTGTTCAAGAAAGTGAGTTTCCTCAGAGATATCGTTTTTGTTAATCTTTCCCGATAGTCTAAATCTGATATCAAATTCTGTGTAATTTGGAAGATCTA
>JAQGAV010001827.1:0-18532 GCA_034691345.1 Phasmarhabditis papillosa
AAACCTTTTTATCTTTATCTTTATGTTTTTCTACTTAACTTATCTCTTGACATTAGGAAAATTCTCATTCTTACTTACTTACTTTCCTATGGAGCGAGAGGCACGGGTTCGAATACACCCCCAACCATTACGTCACATTTCAGTCTTACATTTCTAAACAATGGCATGAACTGTCAAATCTGTTACAATCCGCATTCATTTAATGCTCAATAGAGTTTGGAGACTTCAAAACATTTACCTATTGTTATAAGGAATATGTCTTGTAATATTAGCGCTTGGTCTGGAATCGAAGCTAAATAATAGTGTCCCGCAGCAAATATAGGTTTAAAGAAAGGCAGATTCAGAATGTTCTTTTTTAAATTTGTTTATTCATTTTCAAAACGCGAAATTGCAGATTTTTAGAGCGCAGATGTAAAAAAAGACTCTCTGGGTTGAGAGAACCCAAAGCGAAGCACCTATTGTGCAGAGGATTCTGTTTTTGTGAGAATCAAACCAGAGGCCTCTTGCTTATGAGGCGAAGTTTCTATCTACCGAACCAATGGGGCACCATGCACCGTTTTCATTTAATTTTTGATTATGCTGATATTTTGCCTCTAACATTTTTTAAAGTTATTAATGTTACAATCTATATCGAACTTCACTTATTGTAACGGTCTTGTTCGTTCTCGTTAATGATATTAGCAGCTGCTCCTAAAAGTGTTCAAATAGGATAGAACATTCAGCGACGCCAGTCACTCCGAATGTTGTGATTTACAATTTGGAATTGTATGAATTGTATGAAGTTATTTATAGTCGATTAAGTTATATATTTCATACTGGCGTTTTTTTTAGTGGAAACTTATTTACTGCCTCTATGTGACCCAAACGCTAGACTTTTGAATTTGCCGTTGGCGTACCTCGCAGCGGCGTTAACAAATTTTGCAGATCTCATTTCACTTTGGGTGTCAACTCTTTTTATACCTATTGTCTCAAATAATTTATTTCTGTTCATTTTTCTCGAAATTATTTGATAATTGATAATATATTTTTCTTTAAGAAATGGACTTAAAGTGGTTAGATAAAGTGTCGGATGAACTCGTCGCCCATATGTTTAAGCGCGTTTATGAAAAGCATCAGTCGGCCCACTTCCAACAAAGAATTGACCGAGTTCTGGAAGGGAATGTATTGGACAAGCTAGAATGCCAAGCTATATAGTAAGTGGTAGATTACAAGCTTTATGCTGTTTCTTGAATATCTGATGATGAGGCTTTTTTAATATTGATATTTGTAAACTCTGTTTGAAATTTGGAATACACTTGTCAGAATAGTTTTGTTGGATGCAGTTTCTTAGTAAAGGGGTTCTTTATCCGAAGATTATTGCTGCAAGAGGAACGTTTATGTTTGATTTTCAGTCTCCACGATGTTGATGATTGCGGTATTTTCTGTTCGGGCTTCAACGTATATATTGTCAATTGCTATGACGCAATTGAAGTGAGCTACCCAAAAATTGCTCCAAACGATGAATTTCAATCACCCTATGCGAAAGCCCTGAATATGGTAAGTGCCAATATTGATCTCACTGCACAAGAGCTCGCGATCTCAAGTTATTCTCTTTTTTAGTTTCGTTCCGTGGATCGTGTGGAATGCAAGGCTTCTTTGGACGACACAGACTTTGCTGATCTCCTGAAGATAAAGACCAGCATTGGGTAAGCCAGATATTAACAAACGACGTTGTTTTTTCCTTTTTTCATTAAATTGTTAATGTACGTTGAATCATGGGCATAATACGCTTGAACCAATTTATCTGTAATATTTTCAGCAATTTTCAAATCACCAACGGCTGTATCCGATGTGACAACAAACAACTCTTCTTCAATTTCTGCAAAAAGTACAAACCGTCGTTCCTTGATCGTGTATACTTCTCGCCGGAATTTTTCTGCGATGAGGTAGGTCGGATGAAATCCATTTTTTGGTAACAATAATCCTTCAGGTATTCATCAATGTGCTACCTCATACTAACATCAAGCTATGGCACAGATACGAGGAAGATCCTGATGTTGGCGAAGATCTACTTTCCGACAGAACCTTGCAAGCTCTATCTGGTCCCAAAGTGCCTTTCGGATTTGCGCTCGATAGAGTACAAACTGCATTTACTGTTCAAGGAATCAAGAATTTAGTTGAGGTGGGTTGCATACTCATTGCTTTTAGTAGCTACCAATATGTCATATAAGCTTTATTGGCAAACATTCTTGGCGTCGAGTTTTCCAAACGCTTTGTTTCAGAAGTTGATCCAGATGAAATTGACTGTTTACTACGACTTGGGTGTTCTAAATCCGGAACAAGAAGTTTATGCCATTCAGTGGATTACTGAAATCAGAAACAAGCGGAAGAGAAGATACCGCGGATATACTATTGACGAGGAAAACATCGAGAGAGGGGATGAAACTATGCACACATTTAATGTAAGTGATTTTGTTGAATTAGACCCTTACTTTGAGAAAATTACTATTGTAAAGATTTAGTGTTAACGCGTTCGCACGATAACTTTTCAAACGCTGTTTTTCTTTCTTATTTTCGGGCAATCACATTGCAGCAGATTTCTATAATCTATATTAAAATGGTATTATTTTAAGACATTGCAGATTCGTTTTGATACTTGTGACAACCACCACAATATTGAGTTCAGATTCAAGAAAGAGAAAAATAGCCATGTTTCGTCTATGTGAATTGTTACCTGTTTTGTTTTGTTATCGTTGTTACTTATAATGAAACTTGTTATTGTTTTATTTGTCAACATTTTGAAAGTTCGGGAACGTTCAATCATTTCACTTCAGGGATATTTGAAAATAGCAATGCAGGTTAACAGTACCTGGCATACATGGCGAATGAGATCCGACTGCTATTTACCTAGTCAGGATGACCATCGTATTCACATTCAAGCAGTTTTACTTCTGTTTTTGTTATATGAGGAGAAGAAGATTAAATCAGTAGTTTGTTCATACATTGCGGATTCTAATTGTGCTCCTTTCGAAAGCAATACACTAAGCTACAACACGCTTCAAGCATTATGATATCATAATATCGCGATGTAGATCGTATTCACTGATTACTATTCAGGCTTAAATTCTTTAGTGATATGTATATGATTATAGTAACATGCTCAGATGGAACATTCTATGCATCAATTAAGTAGCAAGATCAGGAAATTCATCAGAAAAATATATTGGTTGTACAAATATAATTCTTCCACTCACGTCTGCCTACTATTTTATTTGTATAATCAATTCCTGTAACAACCAAGTACAGTTATGATTTGCCGCTAGCTAAGTGAACTGCCATTACAAATTTTGTACAATGATGCAAAGAGGATTTTAAAAGCTAAAACAAAAAGAAAAGGCCATTTCATTTCAGTATATGGAAGTATTCTTGCTGTCACCGTATTACTATATTGATGTACATCTTCTATTTTTATAATTCTCTTCACTTCAGTATATTTCAAGCACATGAAACGTAAAAGTTGATTAGTATCTAACCTTTTCAGCGATAAATACAAAACAACATTCGATGATGGGTGAAGACGAATGCAAGGAGAATGGTTATCTACAAAGGTTGAGACAACTTATTTGAATCATAATTTCGTAAATGTGAATACTATTTTGTAACGAATTTACAATATACTGATTTGTTGATGTTAACATAAGTTTTTGAAACTTTATTAGATTCTGCAGATTGATTTCTTCAAGTTTCACAGAGCATCAATAGGGTCATAGTTACATACCTGTCGAAAAGTGCGTCGAGTCGGGCCGGCCCGGGACGACATTTTGAAGAATTGAGAGAGCCCGGGCCAGCCCGGGCCCGACTCGGCGCGCACTTTTTACTATTAGGAACATTCAATAATTTGCAAAACTAATGTTCTCGGTGGGGGGGGGGGTCTAACCTTTACCTCTCGCTCCATATTTTCCTGGATACGGGCCGGGCCAGGACGGGCTTACGAAATTTGGTTCTGCGGGCCGGCCCGTAACAGGTATGCATAGTTACGACCAGGGCTGGCAAAGTTGCGGGCCGGCCCGGGCCCTGGTTACGACCACGACAGTCTACTAAAGCTTGGTCGAGGTACTCCCTTGGCAAATATAAGTGCAGCATAGATACTAGTAAAATTTGTCTTCTATTTTCGGCTTTTCTTCTTCTATTCTATTATTCTAGCTAAGTTCTTAGTCTATCTATCATTGGAGTATAGATTGCAATCCTACCTCTTTTAATTATGCTGAACTAATTGAAAAGGTGTTTCTATTCTTGTCGATTTCTGCTTTATTTCCATTAATTTTGCAGCTGGGTTCTATAATATCAATTTGAGTCACTTCACAACAAATACAATTTGTTCTTTAAATGTTTTTATACCTCTGTTTCACAATGCGTGAACGAGTAACTCGTATTACAATGAAACATAGTTAACCCAGAAACTTCATGTTGCAGTAGTTGCAAGATCAATAGAAGCTATTTCGCAATAGTTAAGGAGTTTTTGGGATATTAAATAAGATTTGAACAATTTCTTTTTCACTGAACTTGCTTTCCTCACGCGATTACCATCTATTGAGAAATATTTGAATTTCGTGTGCAATGAATTACTCCAATCCAAACTGTGATTTCGACCCAAATGCAACAACATTGAAGTGGATTTTACATTCAATGACAATGGTTACTGTACCTATAAACTATCTCTGCTTCTATATATTACTAAATTATTCACCAAAAAACTATGGTTCATATAAATGGCATCTATTATGCTTTCAACAGAGTGGCGCTATTACGGATATAATGAATGCAGTGTTTGTCGTAGGTTCTGAAATCAGAACTTAGTTATAGTCGACGGACGACTTGCTTGCAGGTAAAGGACTGTGAATGTTGCGCTGGAGCGCTAATCATTTCGGGTTTCAGTCTATTACCCCTTACTATCCGCGCTCCTTTGCAAAACCGACCGTATACCCTTGCAAGCAATAAATCCGTCGACTATACCAAATTTTGAAATTATGTTTGGAATACCAAGTCTTAGTATTCACAATATATGTAGCTTATATAGATCTTGCTGGAAAAAATGCTTCTTGGTTGTTGAACATCGCCTTTTGATGCGAATTCGCAAATGCACTTCCACAAATTATACTTTTTCAATTTGTTTACTGTATTTAAGGTTCCACGTTTCTTTATTCCATTTTACCTGTTTGAAACTCATGGTATTTTCAATTATTTTGGGATATCTACTCTCGTACAGGTAAGCAATTCAGTAGTAATTAATCAATAAAACAACCGAAATTCAGACAGCTCTTCTGGCATTGGTGGGATACGAGTCATATTGTTGTAGTGTTGTTCTATTGTTCTTCAGACTACAGGCAGTAGTGCCGCGTGATAGCTTTCTTGACTTCAGGCCTTCTGTTTCAAAGGTTTGCTCATTATTCTTAAATACAATCTGTAACAAGGGATAGGTTTGGTATCCTGAGGAAAAGCGGTACTCAAAATAAATATAAAATCGGTAGATTGGGAAACCTTGCTTGAAAAGTACTTAAGCTAAAGGACCTCTCTGCAGGGTACTGCATTGGAATTCAAGTTAGTTAAATGATATTTACTTCCTGTAATCGCACATATCACACAATAACTGTAGATTTCTTCTGCGCTGGGTTTCGGCCATTAATTCCGGAATCTTCGAGCAGAGACGGCTCCTTTCCTACAATCCATATTCGGGGGGCACGACACATGGGATAAATAAGCTGCTGGTGTCCCAAGCCTTCTGCAGTTACGGGGAGTTGAACCCAGTTCTCTGAATCCGGGAGGATTTGAGGCGCTAGAATACTAGCTTTTGAAAGAGACTATAGTTAACTTACAATTAATGTAAAAATTGAACTTTACACAAGTATATTTTACATACAGGTTATTATTTTTTGTTTGTATTTCGCCAACTTCCCCATGTTGGCCATCTTTTATTGTACTCAAATCTACTACTGGGATTTGATGGACGAAAGAGTGAAACAATTCCTAGAGGTAAGCTTATTATTGAAATAAGTAAAATGAGTTCCCAAACATAAACATCATTGCTGAAAATAACAAACCACCTTTAAGCAATCAACACAAATTTCACAAAGTTTTCATCGCTGCAGATTAGTCTGTCAATATATCTGCAACTAAATTATATATACTACTGTATCATAAGAAAATAATCAGTTTCTATTCAGGAATTGCCTTGTTTCAAACCTGTATTTGATAAGGGACACTTTTGGTTAACCTCTATTCCTGATTATGCTTTGGTCAGACTTCTGTTCATCCTTCTTTCTATAGGTAATGGATTCTACGGTTTTTCAATTTGAAAATTCCTGTTCTTTCTTTCTAATTGTTCTAAAGTTTAAAAAAGAAGTTCCAATTGTAAACCGTTAGATGTTTCAGTTAGTTTCCATTCTACATACCAGTTTATATGTATTGGCGTTTCATTTTATTACATTAGAAAGAAATCGTCACACATGTCAGAGAAGACAAAAGAATTGCAGAAGAAAATGTTGGTGCACTTGCTGATACAGGTGGGCTAGCTGACATTAGTTATCGTATATACAAATATGTTTGCAAGACCCAACTAAAATACTCAGAACACAAATTTTTAAAGCATTTCAAAATCTTTGCAGTATCTTCCAAACCGCGGATATAGAATAGAATAGAATAGAATAGAAGAGAATATTTATTGTTGTAACGCTAGATCATTTGTAGCACTCTTGTTGATAGTTCACTTTCTTAATCGTAGTGTTCTGGAGGAACTTGAGCCGTTGTTTCAGCCTTATGATTACTGATATGATTTGTAAATTATCAAAACCTAGTCAACAATATGTCAGTTAACAAACAATCCCAATATTTGTTTGCAAACTTAAAGAAAATATATACATTACCGAACTGTTTTAGATGTCAACTATATACGTGGTCCTTGGTATTCCGTGCCTAGTGCTTGTCACCATGATTGCCTCTAAAACAAGTGGATCATTGAGTAAGGAGTAGAATTATAGTTATTTAAATGTTCAAACATAATCCCACATTGTCTATGAAAAATATTTTCTAAAAGTAGATCTCAAATTATACAAACAAAGTTCAGGGTTTTTGCGCTTCCCATTGGAAAATGATGGCGTTCACCATCTGTTCCATCTGGTTAAATTCATTTGTATTTCGGCTGGTTGCAAATGAGTACAATTTTGGCCAGGGCAGGGAATTTCACGAGCCGAACATCTGAGCACAGGACCGAAAATTCAAAAGTCGGCCTGCGCAAGGACTTGTATTTAAAAATCAACTAATTTAGGTGAATATTTTGATGAATCGTATTAAAAAACATCAATAGGTAAAGGTTGTTGCACTCTGTATTATTAATGCCGAAAAATAGCACTGAAAACTGATTTTTTCTGATTAATATCAGTTAAAAAGTGTGAAATAGACTAGGGCCGGCCAATGCCGTCCCGGCTGGCCTTTTCCTATCCCAGATGTGACTATGTTTCAGTATTCGGCTATATTTTTACCGTGGCCACTTCTCTTCATGGAACTACGGTTTCCCTATCTATTTTAATGCTTAATAAATTATATTTTAAACAATTGAAAGGTATATTAACATTTTACAGTGTATCTTTTCTGTTAGGCAAAATATAATGCCATTCCACTTACGTTATTTGATTGACTTGAATATTTGCTATTACAGATATGCTTTGCATTGAGAAAATATGGCCACCAGGCTCGATGGTAACGACGAATGTTGCAAGTACAACAGCAATATAATTTACAATTATCTAATTATTTAACTATGTCAATAATAAAGTAGAAACTTCGTCTCCAGGGATTCTATATCGACGAAACGGTCAGACTATAAAAACTGTTGCTCAGCACGGTGGTTCGTTCCTTATTTCATCTTAGGATGTGGGTTTGACTCACAATAGCTGCAGAAGGCTTGCAAAACTAACAGCTTACTTATCTCGTGTTTCCTGCACCAAATACTAGAAACGAAACGTTCTTGCTTAGAAGATTCCGGAGTAAACGGCGGAATACCTGCATTGAAGGAAACTACTATTATTGTGATACAAGTGATTCATGAAAATAAACAATTTTTTGGAGAATTTCCAGGCAGCTACTTAAAGAACTTTGCTAGTATCTTTATTTTTGAAACCATTCCTAGTAGCCATGCCGTTCTGAAGATTCCGCACTGGAAACATAATAATTTTTAAATACTTTTCTTTCAAAACCGTTTGTTAAACGTGATACTATAGATCGAAACTGCCGTACCACGGAGAGAAGTTGAAACGGTGAAAAGTTTTTCAAATACTAAAATGCTGCATCATCTTAATTTACAAAAGTGTTCTCAACTTTGCTATAACCGATGGTAGTAGTCCTACTTATAGTTAAAATAGTCTGTCAGAATACAAACCGAAAATTTACTTAATCGATCAGAGAAAAGTTATAGTAAGATCCGAAAGTAATAATTGAGTGTTAAAAAAGAATCAGACCGAAATAGGCTCTGAAAGTTTTCGAAATGCGAACATAGCAAAATGGCATAAAATACGCAATTAACACTGCATTATTCCTTTTGATTCAGGCAGTAGGGACATCAAGAATGGTATGCCAGTTTTGATCAGCTTGGTATCCACACAACACATATATATTGTTATTAAATTTTAGGATAGCAGTAACTTTCAATTTCTAACTAGTCGGTTGGAACCGCTCCCTAGTCAGGTATTGTATTGGAACCCATAGCGCAGGGCTCCGTACGACCGGTCGTAAATAAGGAAGGGAGATTCAAACATGTACTTTTTCTAAAGTAGTCTCTATTTTTCGACGGGCCTATCCCGACCAGTGATGTTCGGAATTCCGGTTTCCGGTATCCGTTAGATAATAATTCGATAATAATTCGTTGGTTTTACCAGCAATCACGACATTTAACGCGATACCTTTTTGGAATACTTGTTTTGTTTTGATTTGATCTTGAACCTATAACATTTGAAAGACTATGTAGTTTTTTTTTTTTGATTTTTAATGGATTGCTTGCAACTGTCTAAAACGGAACTTGTCGAAAGCGTCGTTCTGTTAGTGTTTTTTAAGCATAGGAACAGTCTGGACTATGGGCGTTCTCCTAACTGTCCGCCACATCCGTTGCGAACACGCTCTCTCGGCTGCGAACAGCACTAGAAAACTCTATTGAACGTCTATAAAAGGGGTTCTGAGGCCCTGATAGCTCATATTTATAAATTCTTCTTCTCTTATTTGGTTCTTATTTTATATGTCCTTCTATTAGGGACATTCTGCTTCAAAATTGATCTCCAACTCTATGAAGATCTGCTCCTGCAGTCTACGGGTTATTTGAACTTCTATTCCTCAGTTTCTTCAATTGTATTCTTCATAAACAGACCCAAATATGATATACAGCTTTGATAGGGCAGTTTGTGCACTAATCTCTGCAAGGATGAACTTCTTCAACAGAAATTTCAATATGATACAAGAGGTTTTCTGCCTCATTTCAGATTAACTGGATAATCTAAAAGTCCATGTATATTATTTTTGTTATTATAAGTAATATGTAACTTTTTAAATATTTTAGTAGCATAGCGAACTATATTGTTGGCTAAATTGCTGCGAAAATCCAGTTCTCTGAATCAATTTCATTCTTTGTGACAATTGGATCAATTCAAGTAACATTATATTTGTGTAAGGACGAACAATTCCCAACAAATTTGCCATTTTGTGAATAAGGGAGAAACAAATCTTTCTTGATTTCTAATAGGACATTTCGAAACTGTTCTTTGTCTCACTTTGCAATTGACGGGCTGACGGGCATTCGCATTTAAAACTTTTGGATATTAACAGAACAATAGTTTACGACAAGAAATATTGAGTTTTATGAATAGTTAAAGCTTCTATACCAGCTTCTGCTGAAATAATTGTAATTTCCTTTTCCCTTTCCTTTTACCACGCTTTGTAATTTGCTACAGTACATAGTCCTCTTTTGTGACTTTTATCTAAAACATTTGTCTTTCTTACTTGTTGACTTCAATTCGATCTATTTTTGGCTAATTAAACAAGACGAATAATGTGGAAACGGTAGAAATAGGTCGTATATTGCAGACAAAGAGCAAAACAGATTTCGAAATAATTGTTTTCGATTATCGAGGGGTACTGTAGACCCTATTACGCTCTTGCTTGTTGGCTTTGAAGCCAATCGTAAAATATTTCATAACCCAATAAGATAACATTGCAATATTCTAGATAAACATTTAACAGGGTATTATGATTCATGAAAAATAAATGTGGTCGGGTGACAGCTTTCATTTTGCTGATTCAATGAGAATGGGAAATATATTTTACAAGAATAGTATGTTTTTGTCAAAGATATAAAGATTGTCTTGGATGATAATAACTATGTTGGATAGTTGACCTATATGATTGTTGTCAATTTTTGTTTTTCTGATGTCATACAACTGTGCAAACCACAATAAGAAGACACTATGATTCTTGTACAAAATTAGTTTATAGCCTTTTAGATCTTTTTATAAATAGTCAAAAATGGGTTTCCAAGTTAATCAAAAATGCATGACTTTTCTTTCAATAGTTGAACATAAACATTCCCTCTTCTAATATACTGCTTAGTTAAGCACACTCTTCTATAAAGAGTAATACCAACGGCATGAGAATGCATAGCAAAAACGAATCTTCAAATCTGCTGAACAATGGGTTCTGATTCGGGAGCCTTAAGTCTTGGAAGATAAAGTTCGGTGAATGACCTTTTCCCATTGAATTGTAGTGACAATACAGTTTTTTTCAAAACCAGCAAAGGTGAACTCTCATTATTTGCAAATGTTCTTTGCTTTCGTTTGTTATCAAAAGTGTTCTTTGGTTTACATTTCCACCTAACAGACTTTTGGCTGGGACGTTTGGAAACAAAACAAAATATCTTTTGCAGTTCGTAATTTTCAGTTTATAACAACTGTAGTAAAGGAATTGTGCAAGTGTAGGTATAGTCTGTTACAAGAAAAAGGCTTCTGTCTAGTGGCTTATGCTCTTCTCATCATACCAAGAACATCTACTTTCGACGAAAATTGAGCAATTTCTGAAAGCCTATAAAACACCGCACCTTGCGCAGACTTTTTATTGTTACAGACTATTACGGTTGATAACATTTGTATGCTCTACATTTTAACTCCTTCATATTCTGTCCTTTTTTAAGAATATTTTCCTATTGAGTTGCTTTTGTTTTAAAACTATAGGCGATGCCTCAGTTTTCCTTAATTTTACAAAATTTTGCCAATTCTGCTTACGTAAAACTAATTGAATCCGATATATACTGTCGAAATAGGGTGGATAGCTCATATCAGGTACGAAATAGAGTAGAAAACAGATTTCGAAACTGTTGTTTTCGCTTATCTCGGGGTACTGTAGATTGTAAGACGAACCTGCACTGCGGTATTAGACCATTTACTTAGTATTTCACAATCGCTATTATTATACTATCTGTCCTAAAAATTACTTTTACTAGAAATATTTCTTTGTCTAAATATTGTATAAAGTTAGGTGCTTATGAATTGTTAAGTAAATGTTTCTGCACAAAAGTTTTTTGCTGATTTATTAAAACGCCAATTGAAAAGAAAGTCAACTCTGTTTTTAAATAATATTTTCGCAACTACTCGTTTTCCTTATCGTTTAATCTCTGTTTTATAAGGCCTTAGTTCTTTTCGAATTCAGCTGAGAAAGTTTAGCCACTCAAATTGTCAACTGCGATATTTGACTCAAAGACTCTACATACTGGAAGAAGCAGTGATTGCTTCTCAACCGCGTTATACTCTTCCTTTGATTCAATAGTCTTACGTGATAATTCACAGTTACAAATGACACTTCATTTTTCACTATTTATTCTTACTTTATACCTTTTTCTTAAAAGTTGATAATGCTATATTTGGCTTTATTTTCCGGCAAGGACTTTGAAACTTGATATATACTTATAAGCATTCCTAATAGGCTACCATTAATTTCTCCAATCTTATCACATTCCTGTTTGAAGTAAATACTATAGTGTATCATTTTAATTTCTTATAATAACATTGTTACAGATATCCATCTCTTGTTTGGGTTCGTTACAATAACATCAAAATGGAATTGACCATTCCTAAAGAACAACTAAAAGACTTGTCGCTGCTTATTGAACGACACTATGGTGAGTTTAGCTATCAACTTAGAAACTAGAAAATTTTTTGCGTTATTAGATCAGAAATTTGCAAGAATTCTATCTTCGGGGCGTATTCGAACCATCGACCTCGAGTTAATGAGGCAAAGCTTCTAACCACTGGGCCAATCCGGGGGCGTGGCTTAGCCCCCATCACTTTCTGAAACTTACCTGTTTTCCTTTCAGAAGCGAACCGAGCCTCCAACGAACAAGTCAACGATGCTCATGCGTTTGCAGAGAGATTAACAGAGAAATTACAGCAGGATATGAGCGCAGAACTTAATGGCAAGAAATTAATGGCCGATGTAAGTTTGTAATAGAAGAAGCCTATTCTCCTCAAATTCGTATTGCACAGGTCTGTACTTCAAAGCCAACATTCTTTATTATATATAATCAATATGGGACGAAATAATTCTTGCAAATTTCTGATCCGCCGCCTCCGCTTCCAAGGTGCTGGGCAATGGAGTCCTGGCTCCCTATGGTCCCTTCGTCTCACTTCATCCCCCAAATATCTGTGATCTCGTGTTTCGTAAAATATGAATAAACAATAGACAACAAGGGAGATGTTTTTGCAATTTAAATTTATGTTCCAGATTTTTGGTTCCCTACGTAATGGTTTGGGCACTAAGGACTCTGACGTGGATATTTGCCTTCGCATTGTTGGTAAACGACAGCCGGAGAAGGTTGGTAGTCGTGAAAAATTAACATCTGCGAAACTTTTTGCGCATTTTACATCAATACTATATAAAAACACAAAGATTGTATTAACTGACAATATCAGAATGGTATTGCAACACTTTCATTATAATTGTATTCTAAGAATCGCACAACACATTTCAGGATATAATTGTCGAGTACCTGAAAAAAGCAGCGGCATCCCTCCGCGACCTTGGCTGCCGCGAAATTCAACTAATTCTCACTGCCAATGTTCCGATTATAAAGATGAAATGGAGTCCTGTAGGCCAACCGAGCAAAGTCTACGACGCTGAGTAAGTTCCCTCTAAAGGCATCAGAACTATATTTCCATTTGGCTAACCGTTAAAAATGTTCTGCGTTAAGAATATGTCAAACTTTACTGAATTCTTCCAATAAATGTACACAGCAACGAGTATTGCTATCCACGGTTCGCCAACGGAGATAGTGGGATTAAAGGACTGTGTTCCCATTTTAAATTTAATGTTAATTTTTCACTAAAACGCTTGAACCACATCATTCGAAAAAACTCAGTCGCACAGATTGATCTATGGCCTTTCCAATGATATATAAATAAACATAAATTCCTTGGTGAAATATTCCAGGAATTGCGCCGCAAGATTTCACTATTCGAATTTGCCCCGTTGCGTTAGGGCGAGGCGAGCTGTGTATTTAAGACCAGAACACTTTTCAAAACCCTCAAAATAAAGTTGTATCAGTTTCATCAAAGTACTGATATCATCTAACAATGAGAATTTAGTTCACATTCATCTTCTATTACAGTATCACATTCTACAATGCTTTGGCTCTCCAGCACAGTGACCTCGTTAAAGCCTACTGCAAATGGGATCCACGAGTAGCTCAACTGGGCCTCTACTTGAAGAAGGTATGTCTAATAAACCACAGATATTTAGGTACTGGCGCAGCTTACCCGGAACAGTTTAAACCAAACTTTGAGAAAATAGGTAACTGTTTCTTTCATTCAAAGGTACAAACTCGTTCTAAGATTCGTAATTCGCATTACGTGCTGTTAAATATTTGTTGTTAGTAAATTTGGAAAGCCCAATGTCTAAATAAAGTATTCTTTCTAGTGGGCTAAAGAATGTGGAATCGGTTCCGCCAAAGAAGGAGGCTATCTGTCCTCCTTTTCGTGGTCAATTATGCTGATTCAGTATCTTCAGTCTTCGCAGCCGCCGGTAGTTCCTAATCTGCAGAAGGTATGCTTATCTAATTGATATAAACATTTCTATAGCATTTCATCTTTGCAACACAGAAGAATGTCATAACCCAATAACTATCAAAATACGCATGACTTTAGCAAAATAGTGAAACTTTTACTCGCTGATTATCGAAGCAATTTCGTCAAGGACTCAGGGCGAAACGCAATAACTTCTTTATACTTTAGTTTACTTACCTTAAATTATAATTTAAATAAAATTAAATTAAATTATCTCACTTAACCGTTACACTTAAATTAACTCAGATTTAATCACCGAATCTCTTAAATATTTATTATTTGCAGAAAAACGCAAACGGTGAAGTATTGGAAGGTCCTTACAATGTCTACTTTTATCATGGAGCTAACCCGGTAGGTTATAGACTAACAATAGTCTATTTCAGTAAAAATTACTCTCTATAACTTATAGAAAGAGCTTTTGGCTAATAAGTAAACGTTCTTATCAACTATTGATTCTCTCGTTATTACAGGATCTTATTCTATGGCAAAAGGACTCAACCAGCCTCGGACAACTTTTTATCGGATTTCTGGAGTACTATGCCAATTACGATTTCAAGAATAATGTAAGCTTTTCCAACATAAACAAATATTTTCAAAGAAACCGAAAGTTGCCAAAACTAAAGTATTGAAACAACAAAAAATCATCTAAATCTAACAATAAACTAGTTACACTAATCTTATTATATTGTTTAGAATAATTTTTAAAAACTAAAATCAACTTTTAGAAAATCTGCATCGACTCAAAACAGACACGAATGAACAATCATTATGAATGGCGTGCAATCGTGATCAGTGATCCCTTTACCAGAAAATTCACAGGAATGGAAAAACGAAATTATGAAGCCAGTAAGTCAAATGTGGTAAAAATACAGGTAAATTATCTTCTAGTTGTTGTTTTGGTTGGTTCAACTTTCCAAAACTAATAGTATACATTAGAATAACAAATATTACCTTTTCTATACTTGGTATGAAATAGTGGTCACATAGCCTATGTGACATAGAGCCAAGTTTTTACTTTAATTAGAGCGCAGTTTACTATGCTGCCATAGAATACCAATCCGCTTAAATGAAACATCATTTAACACATTATTAAAGCAGTTTCACACCTAAACTCTCATACCTCTCAACGTTAACTACAACCGTGCCGAGAACCGGGCCGTACCCACAATTGAGTAATCTCTAAACACTAGTGATAATTTATCATCCACCTAAGTGTTTTAGGACGTAACAATGTTATCCGAGCTCTCAGTGAGTCACATGCCGCCTTCAAGTCACGCTACATATGGGACAGTCTGCTCGGAATCCGTTCCCATAACTATGAAAAATATCTGAAGATCTATGAGGTATTTGAGCATACAATTAGTATTAACGACATTCATTTCATTAAATTAAAGGAATGTTTGCCACAAACGAAATTACAGTTTGTTGTATTTTTCGAAAAAGGGCCAATCAGCGTTTGCGTTAGTTCCGTTATACGTTCTTTGGGAATTACTCGAAACAAACCAATACGTTCATAATGCTTTAGACCTTTTTCTGAATCAGTGTTTTCCGGAATGGAAAGCCAATTGTGTTTAACACATTGTTTACAGGAAGCCCTATTCGAAGCCTGTCCTAAGATGACACCATCCCCAATGTTCAACAGCCTAGCCTGGATGAAACTCTCAAAGAAGCAAATACAGAATCAAAAAAGAAGACTGCGAAAAGAGGCTGAAAAACGCCTAGATGATCTTTCCAACCAAATGGCTGAGGCCAGAATCGACAACTAACTTGAATTCACCGTCCGTATATATACAGGGCTCCGCCCACTCCGCCGGAGACTCCGTTTCCATTTTTCTTTTATGTTTACATAATTTATTGTTTGGTTTTTCGGGATACTTCCGCCTATTTTATATCCAATTAAAACATTTAAAAACAACAAGAAAACAAAAAAGCTAACAAAACTTGTTAAAAAAAGTTATCATCATCTTCCATCCATTTCTGTACTCTTATATTTTGATAATTCTGTGCAAGGTATTGCACTTGCGATTACACAAGCCACGTTTTCCTATTTCAACTCAAATTTGTATTTGTATTTTGTTTTTTCAATCATTTACTCCCATTATTTAGTTCTAAATATTTATAACATTTAAATTCCTTTTGTTTAGCTGGAATTCTCTTCACACTTTACTTAAATGCGGGTATTTTATGAGATTATGTATTCATCAACATGAAAAACACAAAAAAAGTTTAAAACAATAAAACAAATAAAAACACGTAGTTGTACATATGTAGCAATAAAGTAGTTATGAGAAGAAGTGGTATTGTTTGATGTGGGGAATTCCTCTGGTATGAAAACCTTGCAAGTTCGAATGCTCAAAATAGAAGAAAATTTCATAAAGAGTAAACGTCAGTTTAGCGACATGATTAGAAAAATAAACATAGAGTTCTACATTACAGAAAGAGAACTTGTGAACGATCTATCTAAATCCTAAAACAACTTTTTGTTTGTCATAGTTATTTCAATGATGGAAGTTCAACTTCAATTTCAATAATAATATTAAACGCATATTATCTAAGATAGGTTAAAGGCAGGGGTGCCAAGAGCCGGTCCCCAATTTCTAAAGGATTGCTCATAACTTTATTAGAAATTGATATTTTCGATCAAGCTGAAAAATATGTTGAGGCCATCATAATAAAAGTTAAGTCCATTTGTTAGATTCACCATTTTTACTAAATTAGACTTGCAATCAAAGGGCCCACATTTAGTCCCGGGCCGGCCCGTTTTTTGACAATTTTCGCTGCGTTTCGAGATGTGTCGGAAAAGTAGCACCTAGCTTAGCTAATCGCTAACTATATAACAGTTTTTTTTTTCAGGGAGAAATATAAAAGTTTAAAGTGCGTTATGGGGGCCAGCATTTTGGCCCAGGCCGGCCAGTTTCCAACCCTGGTTAAAGTAATCATCTTTCTTAACAATACTGTTTATTTAATAATTTAGTTATGATCAAACATGTAAGGCAATTGAGCAGATTAATAATTTAACGGATTTCTGTATTTTCCATCTGTATCACCAAGTCAGCTGATTCCCTTTAGTTTTATTCTAGCTTGGCGATTCCCTTTTCGGTATTGAAAAGCCTACAGCCGTGTTGTTTTGTTGAACCCGTTATCAAGAAATTCTACAGTTTATTCGTTCGTTACTTCTATTTTCAACCGGTTGCTGAGTGGCCAAAATCGGTAAATAAGGGAATTTTCTTCTAACAATGAGTTGGTATCAGTATCTCTCTCATTCGAAGACTTTACAGCTTATTTCTTCAGATATGATTAACACAATTAATCGGCTTGCATACTTCTACTTCAAGAATTTAATATTTACATTATAGAATAGCATATAATAGAATATATATTGTTCGAACGCAATATCATTTGTGTCACTTTTGTTGATAGTTCACTTTCTTGATCGTAGTGTAGAGGAGGAGCCTGAGCTTCAGACGGATATATTCTATTGATAACTTTATTGACAAATATTTTAACAATTCTACTTAAGAAAACGTCAGGTGTAAGTCTGTTATTGAGTTCCGGAAATAGTACCGAAACCTATTTGTTCACTTCAAGAAATCATATTTTTGTGTTAGGAAGTCTCTGGTATTACTGTTTTTTACTGATCTTCGTTCAATAAACTTTTGTTTAACATATAAAACGTAATGATTTTACATTTTCGAAATGAACTTTTGTTACTTTATAATATGTTTTTGTTGGTTTTCTGCATCTATCGCTTTTTCTAAACAGTGGAACACTCTGGACTCGGGGTGGTCGCTAGTTCTCGTTTTTTTAATACTCTCTCGTCATGGCGAGAGTCAGCGAAGCTAGACCAGAATGTTCTCTGAGATGGGTATAAAATGTTCCGCATAGAACGGAACGTTCATTTTTCGAGTTATTTTTGATACGGTATTTCCTTATGACACTTGGATACTATTTTCATTTTGGGAAACTTACAAAACTATATGAACTGTCTTGATTATGATAACATTGCACTAAACTATGTAGGCTACTTTCACATGGAATAAACCTATAGCTTGAATTGAAGATACACCGAGCATGTTTTGCCAGTACGACGTCAGGGATTTGCAGTCTTGTGCGTTCTAATACATTTTTGGAACATAGTTCCCACTTAATTGTTTAAACATGGTGGGTGGTATATCCTAGTGACGAGCCAGATTGCATTTATTTTGTCAAGGAATCAGGGTAAACTAGATAATTCATCTTTAACTATTTCTTACATTAGCATTCAATCGCATAGCATAACACTTGTTATTCATAAATTTACGATTATACATTTTTGTTTGGTAATCTAAAACACACGGCTCGCCGCGCCCTAAGGCAAAGAGACAGAGCGAATTCAGACGGCCAAATCTTGATGCACGAAACCTGGCTTA
>JAQGAV010001828.1:0-18527 GCA_034691345.1 Phasmarhabditis papillosa
TCTATAGCGAATGTTTGGTTGAGAGGCAAACTCTGGATTGTCCTGGATGACTCTGGCAAGGACGGACCAACCGAAATTGCAGACAATAACCACTCAGCGGACCTAAGATCTAACAACCTGTGATCAAACCGATTCTGAATAAATATTATTATTATTATTATTATGTTTGGTTGACATTCAAGTAGGATAAATTACCGAAATCATCGGTACATTAGGATTATCATGAGGTAGTGAAGGTGAATATAAAAGTCGATACTAACTGTGTGTGATAAGTTGGTTGTCAGGCGCAACGAAATGAAATCTAGTTGTTCAAGTAGATTACCTAGGCAACGAGAACCTGTGAGGAGCACAAGGCTCTAGCTCGGCCCGCAGGTAATCCGGCAAACACAATTTACCGAGAAGTTTAAGCCGACCAGGGATACTAGAAAGAGGACTGAATATGATGATAGAAAAGTAGAAGTAATACTACGAAGTTATTACCTTAAATATTTACTATACAAGAATATATAAAACTTATTGTTAGTTAAATGTGTTTTAGATATATACGGTTGCGTAAACTTTTTTCTTTACAGGAGTTTGTTTCTCGAATGAATCACGACAAGAATAAAAAAATTCTAGAGATTTCAGATTTTTTATAGAAAGAAGAAAGAGCAATTACTAGTTCTCCGAAGTAAAAACGCACTAACTTCACCGCCGAAAAAAATAAAAAAAATCTTCTTCCCTTAATATATCAGCCAACTTTCGAATTAGTTGGGAGCCACCCCTAACGAGAGACAAATTTCAGATCCACCAAGAAAATCGTAAGATGTTTTCGACTTTCGTTGTTTTACCAAAAGTGTTAATTGTGGTACTTTTTTATGCAAGGTTATACAACATTGAAGATTTGTAAACATTCACAATAAACATATTTGTGATATTGAAATAGAAAAAGAAATAAGTTCACTGATGATTTCCATTTCTTCGAATTGAATCTATAGACTATAAAATGGACACTATAGTCTATAGTGTTCATTTTTAGTAGTGTTAGCCGATTTGTATGAGAAGAAATTTAAAAATAGTTCGCCTCTAAAAAGAAAATACGCTTATCCCACACTTGTGATACTATCATGAAACGATAATCTACTATTAACTTTTGCAAAAACTCTTTTATAAACTAAGAATACAAACAAACCAAAATAAAAAGAGGACTGTCCTTGTATCATGATTTTTATCTCTTCGTAAATCCTGTTGTGCTTTTGTAAATATTTTCGCTTGTTGTTGTATTCATAAATATATTCCGTACGGTATTAAAGCTTATTTAGGAAATTGAACTATAAATCAGTTGATTGAAACCTCTGAAATATTCAATATTTTCGGAATTCTTGATCAAATGAAAGTAAAGACAAGTTTCTTAGCATCAATCAATCAACCAGTTAATAATCATCTACAGAATGCTGCACAAAAAACACGACCTAAGCAATCAAAAAACAGTGTTTCGATTTGTTTGAATTTCAACATCTTGTAAGAGTTACTTTACTTTTTAGTTTTCAAATTTCAAAAATCTTTCCGGTTTGCTCTATTTTCATAGTGTCTTTTTGGTCGAGGTGGCCATAGTAGAGTATCCTTAAAAGGATTTAAAACCTATTTCCCTTCGATCCTGGAAAGAAGTGTTAAACCCTTATGAGGATATTATACTATGGCCACATCGACAAAAGACATCTTAATGTTAAACTTTTATCTTTTGTTTGTTTCAAGCATATAAGTTACCTCAAATGGCTGAAGCACTGTCTCGAAGAAATCTACCATCATTGCGTGATACGTGTGATACGGGAGATAAAATACTTTTTGTTAATATATAAGTTTCCTTATTGGGAACTCAATTTGTACTTCAGTTAAATATGCTCTAATTAGCAGTTCGATGTATTTAGCAAACAGAAGAATGCAATACTAATTAACATTTAATAGCCGAGTAATAATAATTATATAAACTAAATAAGTCATTAATTTATATATTTTGGATTGCAATCATTTACTGCGAAGTGATGCATTCATAGTTACAAAAGACAAAACACAAAATAATTGGTAAACACAATTTCTCGAGTTTCCGACTCTGAAAAGTAGCTGATGTCTAAGATTGTCAGGAATTACGCTCTAAAAAGAAAGATGAAATAGTAAGAGAAATTAGAACATATTACGAAATTAGAAGCATTCCATGGAATGGCCTACTCTGTTCGATGGGTGCCTCCTAGAACTGCTGTCATATCTGAAAATGGTGCGCTAGCCATAGTTTGTAAGTATTATATGCCAATATTAAGAAGTCGAATTATAGTTTAAACACTCTTCATATGAATCTACATGTTTATTTCGTAAATTATACATTTTTATATGACAAAACTTTATATTAAAAAACGAGGAAATCTGATGAACCAGTACTTACAAAGACTTTTTTCTTTTAGGGACTATGGGTATTCCTGCTGGTCGTTTTATACACGGGTCTTTCAGTAGATGCTGCTGAAGTTATCACTCTTTCAGGCGTTTCGTTCAGCAACTTGTTCTGTTCATCGGAAATCTTCTTATTCACATTGTCCCGATGGAATTTCTAAATAGTTATTAGTTTTTATAAATTAAGTAATAATGTCACCTCTAGTTGCTGTTGTCTTTGTCTACTTAATTCGGCCAGGTTGTATGGAGTTCCTAGCTTTAAGAAATCTTTGACTACGTACTGAAAAGAACAATATGGCGATAATTTATAGTGCAAGAAGTACGTGAAGGTAACGTGATCGTTTAGTTTAATACTTATAACCAGTAGCCCGTAGTAAACCACATTAAATTATCTTATTGAACTAATGGTTAATCCCTTTTTAAATATGGTTAATGAAATGGTTATTGGTCTAAAGTGGCATAGCGTTAAATAAGTTACAGCGGACTCTAATGACACTTATAAACTATAAACTAACCGTTGTCTTTAGTATTTTATACACTTTTGAGGCATCAAATTGGTCTACCAGATCAGCCATTTCATCTTCTGGAATTTGACCAAAACAGACCGCGATCAGAGCGAAGAAAATAGCGCCAAAACCCAATCTAAAAGTTAGACATGTAAAATAAAGCAATTATGGATCGAAAATAGTGAAAACTACTAAAAATAATATTGACACTAATTACTTAGTTTTGCTATCTCACCTTTTCATTATTTTAGTTAAACTATGTAGGTTTGAGATATGTATGATCAGATCAGCAATTCTCTAATCGAGAGCAGACCTGTATTCCCAAATTACATGAGTTTACCAACTTTCCTGTTTTCAATCAATTCAGTTTTCTAGAAAGTGAAATTTTAACATTTTTTGTTTAAATAGTTACTTTAAGATGTAAAATACAATTTTAGAATATCGTTAGCAAGAAAAATTGTCATTTGTGGAACCGCCAATAAATTTGCAAAACTTTCGACCACGGCAGGACTCGAACCTACAATCTTCGGATCCGAAGTCCGACGCCTTATCCATTAGGCCACGCGGCCACAAGCGGTAATTGTGTTGACTTGTTGACATAGGACAGGGAAACAACACAAACCACATTCAACGCCTATTTTAATCGGTAAGAAAAACAGTAGTAAAAACTTTGGAAGATTTATTTTTAAATGAAAACTGATTACAAAACGACTGAACTGAGCAAATAAAATAAAGAAAAAGACAAAATACACGAGTTTGTGTACCAATACATCATGTAAGACAGTGACAAATTGAAACATTATTATTTTTACAAAAGTAAAAATAATAATTTAATTTTGGTAAATTTGATAGTGACTAGATTGATTGAGAAAATAATGGCAAATAATGACAAGAATGAAACAATTGAAAGTCAACTAGAACTGATAATATGAAAAAATTTGATAATATGAAGGTTAACGGTAAAAAAAGACTATTTTAAACATATTAATGACAAATATATTAAATTTAAGTAAGAATGCCTAAGAAGGCCGCTCGGAATTGAAGAATATTATAGAAATACATGTATTATTTGACTAGGCAGCACCTCAATACAACTGGCACACGGCAGACTCTGTAGGGACCTTATGACTTAGAAGACGTACGGGGAAAGTTGAGGAATTGATAGCGTTTACGTCTGAAAGTAAAGATTTATTTTGATTTCAGTAGTAAGTGAGAGAATATATTTAAACTGGAATCGCTATTATGACCATGTTTTCTATTTCTGAAGGTGCGCTGAATTTTATGTAATTTCAGTTTTCACATTAGTGAATTCGTAGTCATTAAACTAGTCTTATATTTGGTCGTATATTGAAGATGTAGATATTCTAGTTTGCGAAGAACCTATTACGATAAAACTGTTTTAGTATATGAAGCTAAACTATTTATAAACTTCAGGAACATTTGGGATGAATAGAAACTTTGATAAACTCGAATTACTCTCGTAGATAATCTTACTTGTAAAATAGCAGCGGTTTATTATTATCTTCTAGGGGGATTCGGAATTCTTCATCTAATCCATTATCTCTCATTTTAACAACATTATCAGCGGGAGAGTGAACGACAGAACGATGGACAACTCGTGGAGAAGGGGGCGGAGTCTCATCTACCATAGGAACCTAGAATGATTACGAGAATAATCATATTGAAAATGGCCAGTTTCGAAAGATTTGTGGATTGTTTCATTGAAATAAAGTGCCTGTGCTCAATTACCCCAAAAAAGCAAGAACAATTTTTTTGAAATGTTTCGTAATTCGCCAAAGAGGCTCCAATCTTCTATGCGCAGTGTTCCTATTTGTTGGTCTTCGTAGTATATTAAATCGCATTTGAGCCTCTGGATAAAACAATCTTATTTATGTTCATTATTTTAAAGCAAAATTTTAACAATTTGTATATTAAAGACATCTTGTCGGTTGTTTTATTTTGTTTTCTAACAGACTTTAATTTTTAATTTACTAACCCTACTACTACTGTCGACACTTCTTCTCCTTAACCTTCTCTGTCTTCGTTGTTCTTTTTCATCATCTGCATCCAAAGTAGCACTGACACGGGCAACCACCTAAAAGGAAATAATCATACTAAGATACTTATATTAATAAAATATATTTATAAGAGAAAAGATAAACTGTATTTGTTGTTTAATCATTTTTAGAGTTACACATACCTTTGTTGATGTTACTGCTGGAGATATTCGTACTGCTGAAGTACTGTTTCGCATTCCTAAAAAGTGAGAAGTTCAAAGTATGATAAGAGTTTAAAGCTTTTTGCGAGTGAATATAAAATGTAGTTAATTCTTCTACATTCCCTAAATAGTCTTCGAATAATAAATTAGTAAGCCAATAGCTACCCTTTTCCTCAATAACTTGTTGAATTGGGATCAATAAAGATTGCCTATATGAAAATAAAATGTTTCCTCATGTTCTAAATGGAATGGAATTTATACATATTCAACATAATTTATTAAGTCTAGTGGTTAAAAGATTCGCCTCATAAACTAGAGGTAGATGGTTCTTTTATTTGATGATCCTTCTGTTTGTTAATTCATCTTACCATAGCTAGAATCCTTCTGACTGTCCACTTGTCGTCCTGGGTCGTCCATAGAAACTCCACGAGACATTCTATTACCACAACCAAGATTATTAAAAGACTGAAACACATAATCAATTTAGTTTAATAGTAAAAATAATAATATCATTAATAAAAATAAATGAGTGCAATTTCTACTTATTAACTTACATGAATGAGTCCTTTAAAATGACTAATAATTGAGTTTGTTGGAGGAGCTCCAACGGATTGCGTTCTGTGCATTATGGGACGGTCCTTTTCGTTACGGGAGCCGCGACGAGCTAAAAAGTACGATATCCAATTGAAACTGTTGTTCTTGTACTTGGTTGAAATAAACTAAGCAGTTAAGTTTAACTAGGCTCATGTGTGCTTTGAAAACACTTTAACACTATGATTAAATATATCATTTGCTGTACCGCCTAATTTCAAAAATCAAATAGTTATTTTTTTAAATTTTACAATTGATGTAGATCTGTTCAGTTAAGCATTCATATAAAATGTTATTTAGTCTTTCAATCTATTCTTAATCTAGTTAAAAAGCTTTCTTGTCATACCTGCAATTGGAGACATTAGTGCTGCCACAGGTGAAGAGGATGTTAGTCCTGGAGATGTATTCACTGAATCAGAGCGGGGAGGAGAAAGCAAGCTACCACGGGCTGAAAAACAATTATGACCTAGTCTAAGTAGATTTGACCCAAACATTCATCTATAGGCTTTAATATTGCGTCACTATACTATAGAGATGGGCATTTTTGGCTGTATCCAATCCAACTCAGCCCTAGCATATACAAAGCTGAGCCCAGCTGACTTAAGAGCTCAGTTTGAACAGCCCAGCTGTCTATCTCTACTATACTATAAATTCTGGTCGTTTTGGAAAATGAATGAGCATGCACGTATTCTACAAACATAACAATAAAAACTTTCGAACGAATAATGAAAGATGTTTAACTATTCTTTTTTTCATTGTCTACCCAACAAAATAGTATCTAATTTCTAATTTCTAAACAACAACAAACGTTTGTTTACTCTAAAACTATTAAGTAAAAGAAATGTTTCTAAACTAAGTTAAGTGGATTATGGATGGCAATTACAACTGAACTTACGAAATTGATTTAGTTTTTGTGTTTCTGATATTCGTAAGCGGTCATGCATCATATCGTCTAGCTGACCATCTTCACCCGAAACATCGAAAGAACCTAAAATTTTGAAAGTTAATCGATATATTGATTGAAATTGTGAAAAGCCACGCCGACTAAATAGTAAAGTATCGTAGTTTATCGTGAAAATGATAGAAGCTGAAAGAATCATGTAAGTTAGCAAGGTTGTGCGTTACATTCAAAAAGCATGATGATTGTTAAAAAGAAAATAATGGTGCTAAACTTATTCGAGTTATTTGAAAAATAGAAAATTTAACTAGAAGAACTCTGATTTTGATATATTCTTACTTATGAAACTGAGATCATATAATAATTTTTAGGTTTGTGGAGTCACTCGATCCGAAGCTTACGTAAGTCGAGGTAGCTAGGCCCTCTACATAGTTTACTGTCTAAACGTTTGCTTATATAGAGAAAACTTGAAATGAAAGTGAAGCTTAAGCAGTGCTCAATGCGTTTTGGTGATTTGGAAAACTAAAAAATTACATTGAAAAATTCCAGAATGAATCTGTTTTCTTGGGAGATAAGTCTGAAAATTAGAATTTGTAAAATATACGAAGGTGAACATATAAAACTAATTGTAAGGTTACAATAAATGCATACTGATTGATAGAAACCATAAAAGAGACCAAAGAACCGATGTTATTTACTGAACTGAAAGGAAAGGCTCAGGGGTAGAGTCAAACTATAATCAACTTAGGAAAACAATTCTTCGAGATTCTATCCTACAAAAGAAATTCCTAAAACAACTTCAACTGTATTTTAATATGGTTATTACCATTTTGCCATTTATTCTGATTGGTTAGCGCTGTTCTTGGATTGTTGCCAAGATCATCCGCCATAGCATAAGTATCCATCACCGTTGTAGAAGCCTTTACTTTGGGATATCGGTTTATTGATAACTGAAATCTTGCATTTTGTAAAGCCTTCTACTTTAAAGGAAAATCTACGAAAAAATATTTGTTTGCTTGTATTGTTTTCATTTCCGGGAGTTCAATAAAGTTTACAGTAGAGCTTTTTGAATGGATATTGGTCTTACCGTTATAGACTTGTTGCTTTTCGGTTTTTCCGTGGGTCTTCCTTTCTTTAACGATACGCTTGATTCTACAACCTGAGCTTGTGGTCGTAAGACAGATGCAGGAAGGTTGAAATTAGCCTAAATAAAATTATACAATATTAACTTTCTGAATAACAAAGTCACAGAACCTTTAATAATATTTACAAAATTTGATTGTTTAATGTTAATGGTTTTTCAAGTTTACCTCAACATCTCGATTCTCCGCTTCCACATTACACGCAGCTAAGCGAGCATTGACAGCGTCAAAGACATCCAGGTTGACGGTTCCATATTTCGGTCTGCAAATAAGTTACGTTTTCTTTCTAACGTTAATGATTTTTGAAAGGAGTGAAAACTAATGTTTGTATAATTGCAATGTTGCATTAATCCTTTGAAAAACAACAGCCCACTGGAGACTGTTTTCTGCAAATATGCAACCGAATTTCTTAAAGATGCAACCCCTAAACTAGAAAAACAACTTACTTCATAAACTCATGTCTTTTATACTTTGGCTTATCTAGTTTCTCATGACCACTTTCTATGCCCGTACCTAAAACAATTAATGTATATAGTATCTTTTTACTAAATCTATGTTTCTATATGTCTATGACTATTCTTAGCTTGTTAATCTTCTAATTCCTAACTAATTTGCCTGCATTTTTGGTCTCTTTTCGTTTTTCTTTCTGGTGTACTCCGTACATGGCAAAGAAATACCGGACACGGTGAGGTCCGCACAACGGAACTGTAGGAACAGATTTTATACAACAACAACAAAAATGACATTATACTACAAGAGTGTTAATCATTAGAAGAGCAGGTTTGTGTGCGAGCAATACTTTTATTGATATTTTAGTTATTAGATTTAAATTTGCTTGCGGAGAAATCTTACGGTTACATAGGGAATATATTGCTAAAAATATGTTTATATTTGCTAAAATACAAAGTTATCTTTTCTTATACAACTTACCAATTTGCGGACATTGCCCATTCGTCTGTTCATCATCATCTTCACCCATAGTTATTGGAGCTTGCGTGTCCAACGCTCTGTAAGTTTACTGTTAAGTATAAGTCTACCCAACGTATGCTTTATATTGTGCCTTTTGTGATCTATCAAATACCTAAGGTTTTTTAAAAAACTAGAAATTTTATATGGTATCTTGCAGTGGTTGAAATTGAGCGAGGTAATGCCGGAAATTCTGCTAACCCTGGTTACTTTCTGTTGTAGTATATATGCACGTAGTTTACCTACTGTATATGTTCTCACACAACAAAGCATCTTCAAACTAATAACTTCAAAATAGTTTATTCTTTTAAAAGTTATTGATTTCTTTTCAAACCTGTTTTTCTCCTCTCCCTTTTGGTCTCTGATCACAGCTGTTGTGTGTGATTTCAGTCTAGATGACGTATTTCCGTTTGCCTTTCCTTTTAATGTTAGGTTTTCATAGCCCATTTCCCAGTCATAAGCATCTTCCCAACAAAGATTCTCTCTTAAACAAATCTTATGAGAACGACTATACTTAGGTCTTGTTGTATGTTTTTACAGTATTTTACAACTGTATAAGTTTTCTTTGATAAATATATATTTTATAGTCTGTAACAAGAAAAAGGCTGCAAGGTGTGGTGTTAAATCAGGGCTTTCGCAATTATGTATATGGGTTTTATGAAATCAAACCATCGCAAAAAGATGCCATGATATTTTTCTAGTAACAAGCAATACATTGCGCTTCTAATCATACCAAGAACATCTACTTTCGATGAAGATTGAGCAATTTCTGAAGACTATATAATACCGCACCTTGCAGTATTTTTCTTGTTACAAACTACACCAGCTATGCAAAATCACATATTTATCAAAATCAAAATCATGCTTTATGTATTGTTAGTGTGTTTATATTAAAATTAGACCGAAGACAGAAGCAATATTGCAGCAGTAATGTTACTTCTTACAAATATAAGGTTGAAACTGTTCACTTGCGTAAAGAAGTTAGAACTGCAGTATTTAACAAACACAATACTCACTTGTTCATAACTTGCGTTAATAAGCTTTCTAAATAGTCATAATCGGGTTGATCAGGATACTGTAATGTTCTTAGATGATGTGCGAACTGATGTAGTTCATTGGGGCATTCATCTAACAGACTTATTAAATCCACTTCATCTTTCATGCGGCCGACCTAAATGGAAGTTAAACTTCTTCAATATTTTGCTCATAATCTTTCGTAAAACAGTAACAACTGATTAAGAAGGCTTAAAACTGTAACACTAATTGAAAGTATAATGGTTGCATAAACTAAGGCTACAAAATCCTAACATCATTTTAAGAAAATAAATCAATATCGGGTATTCCAAGATACAATTCAATTTCTAAGTTTCGTTCTGTTGACTACTTGTACGAAGTGAGTGGTTATCCTAAGAGAGTTAATTCTCACCTCGTCTTTATCCTTAATTTTTCTCCATGGGAGTTGCCCTTGTAGAAATTCTGTTAGCATATAGAACAACGACCAAAGATCGTCTTGTCGACCCATTTCCTAAAAAATTCAGTAGTTTATTTGAAACAAAATTGATAACAATTAACTTTTGAGAAAAATAAATGTTTCAAAGTTACAAATTACTATTGATATGCCGCATACTTAAGTAAACTTAATCTTGGTCATGAGATCTAAAAATTCAAAAACTGACTTTATTCTTGTGAGCACTAACGGCTGCATATCGGACGGTACCACGGAATCCTGCAGCACTTCTAGGGCTCCTAATCTCACCCTTGGCGTTTAAGTACTGAAATACGAAAGATTTTATGTTGTTATTGATTGGATAATAACATTCGAATTATTATTGCTTTTGCTTTTGAGAATAGCTGAAATATGTATGTACCTGTCTTGCAAGTCCGAAATCCAGCATATATACTTTCCTCATGGTCTGAGTAGTTCTTCCCATGGCAAAGTTGGACTGCAAAATAAATCTTAAACTTTATTGGCTGATCTTTCTACTTTGTGTGTAGAAAATTCAATTTCACAGTTTCACTCATTGAAAGAAACGTTGTACCTTCTAAACTTATAATTCACCAGTTAACAGAAGACATATATTATGTTTAAAACTTACTGGTTTGATATCTCTGTGCAGAAATCCAATTGAGTGAATTTCCCGTATTGCGTTTAATATTTGAATGCCTACTCGAATTGCAGTACTCAACGAAAAACATTGCTTAGGAGCCTTAAATAAGTGGTTTTGATTTGTTACATATTGTAAGGTTATTAAAATATTCTTGTTAAAAAAGAAATTGGTGTCAAATGGATGACTCTATTACGAAACGATCCAAAGAAATGGAAGAAATTAGCTATTTCAGCGTGAAATAAATCTCCCTATATTCTCACGATTCTCAATAAATATTGATTGATTGATTGATCTTCTTAAAATATTCAATTCTGCCTAATGTTTCTAAATACCATTGATAAACTTATTGCAGAATCTCTTATTACAACTTTTAAAACTTTTCAGCCAACTAAGTTCTGCTAACCAACCTCTCGCCTCAAATCTGCTAAATTCTTGCCTTGAAGACTCATTACCAAATAGTTAAACTTGTCATTTCGACCGCACCCGTAGAATTTACACGCATGTTTTTTGCCTGGAATACTTCTTGTTAAAGAATCTTTAATTGAAGTTTAATAATATAATCCGAAAAAACCTAATTGCTCTTTTTTCCACAATTAAGTCTATGCTACATGTTTTTTAACGGAGGAATTGAAGTGGTCAAATGTACAAATGATAATCAGTTGGGAATTAGATAATCAAAAGTTATTTGTCACACTTACCCTGTAGTCTCCGTAAAACAGCAACCTCCATTTTGAGCACTTGCTTTGTGGCCTTGCTAGACTCAACCTGAACATTAACCTTTCATATTTTGTTTTATGTCAGCGTTACTTGTGGACTATATATATATATTGTATGTAGCGTTGCTATTATAAATACTCAGATTCTGAGAACCAATAGTGTTATTTCGATCAATCTGACTTGTTTATGTTTTATACTAATATAAATATATAATATATATTCTTATTATTCAGATTAAACAATATATTTAAATATTTACTGTTTCGTTAACAAACCTTAATCGCAACTCGTTCATTGTGATTCTGTATATCAATGGCTTCGTAGATCTCACCAAAACCACCGCCGCCAACTTTTGATTTCTAAAATTTATTTAATCGGAGAGGATTGGAGGATTGAAGAATAGACTCTACTTTGTTTGTATTCAACAACAGACATTCATAAAGTTTTTAAAAGATTCAAAAAGATATTTGTTTGAAATACTTTGTCTTCTTCAATTCGACTATAATAATATGCATGTTTAAGTTTTGGGGCAAAAATGGTAACTAGGTTTTTTGTATGATCTGGCATTCAGTTTATTTTGTAACAACGATAAAAGGTGATTAATGTTATTTATAAACTATTCATATAGGTAACCTACAATCTTCCATCGTTCTCGAATAATCTGAGATACTTGTAGAATCTCCCCTTCACTAGAAGACGTCATTATCGGTGCATAACTGAAATTATAAATAAGAATAAATTACCGAAAATATAGAAATACTTTTGTAAAAATTAATTATAAACAAGAAAGTTACTATTGAACCAAAAATAAGTATTGGAAACAGTCTCACGAACGCAAATATTCAAAAGATTTGATACATGCTTAATGCATCCATGGATTGCAGGGCAGCCAATTCAATGGACGGTACAGAGCAATGATACGGCTTACTTTACAAATTGTAAACACTTTATGATTCATAAAATATCAAAATTTGGCAAAAAGCAGAAACTGTCAAACTGCCCTAAACCGTAATTTTCACATAAAATCAATAAAAAATTTTCCGCTAAGAAGAAAAATTTACTGTGATAACTTGCCTTCTAAAACTCAAAAATGAAATATTTGTCTAAAAATGATTTCATTTTTCTTTTTTCTGCAGATTTCTTAGTATAAATGTTAGCTTTGGCTATGGAGTATAATGGGACAGGAACGGACGAGCCGCGAACCCCCTGGGGAATATTCGATACCAAGAGGAGACCGGGTACTTGGAGGGGAAAAGACTAGGCTTAGTTGAGAGGGCGGACAGAAAATAACCGGATGAGATTTTAGAGCTTGATATTTCAGACATTATGGCTAGAAAAAGAGCAGTGACGTAAGTGATGAAAGTGAGACGGAAAGAGTTTAAAGGTAACAACGTTCAGTTTAGAATAATGTTTATAGAATATATAATAATGTTTGGTGGTTTTATGCTTAAGTAATCAAGAACAATCAATAATGAAGTGTTTTTGAGAATAACTTATAGTAATATCAATAAATACTTCATATTCAGCAGTTTTTTGAAAGAATTCAGAAGTTCCGATCATTTCTAACACTAAGATTGTTCGATAAACAGTAGGTTGCTAAGGGCAAACAACTATAGGATAAGTATATTTATATGATAACAATATATATTTGCGGAATGCACTCAAATTTTTGGCTTTCGCTAATTTCCCATGAAGCAGAAGTTGAAGAATACCGGGAAATATCGCTTCCAAGTCTAACTTTTTGCAAGAATGAGAGATGTGATCATATTTTGATCAAAATTACCGACGCCTTTTAATCAAGTGCTGGTTTGTAGGTACTTTAAATAGTGTTGAAATCCTAGACACATAAACTTTTAGCAGCGTTGCAACTGAACAAAAACAAAAGAAACGTGATGTTCGAAAGAATGAAAATATTTCATTAATAGTTGGTATGTAATACAATTAAAACTGATGAGATGATAGCGAGTGTTCCATAGGGTCTCCCATTCTTTATAAAGAAACTAAATATTAGGATTGTCTAGTAAAACAGAATTCACTGGGATACTAGCGGAATGGGAAAATATTCAAACTGATCAAGTAAATTTGGTGCTGAAATAGAAAAATTCCAAAAAAAGTATTAATTCTAGTGAAAACGGCTTCGATGCTATAGTGGTTCAATATAGTAGTAAAGTAAAAGAAGTAAAAGGTAAATAAATAGTCATCCTACGAAAATTCTCAAGAATCTTTCTATATATTTGAATGACCAAAAACTTGTTAATAATGAACTGCACAGCAATTGCTTGGTGAAAATAGTTTTGAATCCATGGGATTTTCAGAAATATTTGAGGGCAAAAAGTTGTGTTTGCAGGGTTTCCTAGTCTTGTACGTCACATCAAAAGAAAAGTCATGAATTGCTAAATATGAACTAGCTCAATATGAGAATGTACTATTAATGAATGGATTATTATTTTTATATTCAACGTTGTTAGTGTCTGTTCAAAAAATGATGGAAATAGTACACGTAGAAGTAGGTTATAAACTGGTAGTTGTCCAGGGGAAGAGAAGAAGTAGGATTCCAGGGTTGTCGCGGAGCATTGATTACAAAATGTTATATTGTCGTGTTCTATTTACTGTTTTAAATAAACTGTACTTTTAAACGTTGTTTTGTATGTAGATAAGTCATTGATATGATAGATAAATATACTCAGAAATAACCTACTATCAATAACACAAAGATTTTTACAAGAGGTGACTTCGTTGCTTATCCCATAACATTTCTTAAAAAGCAATGAAATGAACTTTTTCAAAATCAGATTTCACTGCAAATCTAGTGTTATTTTAGCAAGCTTGGTAAGCTCTTTTTCGCAATCCATCTACTTTTTTAGTTTTGTTCTTTTCCTTCAGCTGGTGCAATGCACAGATACTGGCAGACGCTCCCAAGAGCCCCATGAATTTTATAGTTAAACTAAATCTACTTCCAGGTTACAAAAAAAGACAAAAGATGGTTATGAAAACAGAGTAAATAATTATTAGCTCCTATTTTGTGTTGATTCGATTCTTTTTTAGTAAAGTCTCCAATAATACAAACGGAAACATTTAAAAAGTGTAAAACTACCCTATAAATAAATACCCATCATCTTGAAATACAAAGTAATATACAAGTGGTACATCAGAGATAACAAAACTCTTCTCACTTACTAGTATTCTAGAAAAGATTACTCTTTGCTATAGAACGCATATTTCTGGCAAACTTATAATACTAATACTTCAAAAGCTAAACCAATGGATTCAAAATCAAACAGTGTTTATAAAATACAGCAGGCGCTATTTAAAATAGTGAGATCATTTAATCTGACTGCTATGTCTCCCAACTAAACAAATTTCAAGGTTAATTAACAAATTCAAAATGTTTCAAGCCAAAGTAAGACTACTTCAATTCTATAAAAGTATAAACTAACTAGTAGTATCGTCTAATCTTACTAGTATTCTTTCTAAACTAAACACTTCTTTCGGATTTGTAGCTCTGTTGGTTCCCTTGGGTTCGCTTTGTCTTTCGGCCAGTAGCCGCAATATCAACTGAACTCCTGCCTTTCCCTTCTATGCTTAAAATTCTAAAAACATTCCACCGACCACCCCGAAAATATCTGAAAAAACGCCTATTTTGCCGCCGATTTGTTAGAAAAACTGATATTTCTCTTATTTATAGCCATATATTGTCAGGAAGAATATAAATGGAAAGAACCGAATTGATGTTCATTGAACAAAAACAAGGAAATTCACTAGAGATGATTTGTTGTTAGTTAAAGTGTTTCGGAATGGAATAACATACTAGTGTTAAAAAGATTCCATTGCAAACACTATTTGCAAGCCAACTTGGTCTATCATAGTTGAATTATAAAATAATACAACAGTTAAGCCTGAAACCAAGAGTATCTGAAACCAAGAGTATCTGAAACCAAGAGTATCCTAACAAACAGGGTTGCAAAACTAGCCTGACCTGCCCTAATCAAAGTTCAAAGAAGTTTGGTAATGTGATAAGTAGATCAAATAGTTTAGACTAGTAAAAGAAAGTATATAGTATTTGTAACTTTTAAAATCCGTATCAGAAAAGTATTTGCGTGGTACATCTTCTTCTTTAAGAATAAGTGAATAAATCGGAGGATGTTCTCTGCCTCGTCATTTCACAGACTCAATTACCCAATTTCTGACACTTTTGCACTCAAATTCGCATATATTTCTCACTTTTTGACTGGCTGGGTAATTCGAGATGAAACTAACAAATTTTTGAACATTTAGACGTAAAACCACCCTAAAAACAAAACAGAAAACGCGAAAACACCAGAAATTAAGTGTTTTAGAGAAGAAGTCAGTTTTGCATGTATGGAAAGACTTTATTCTTGATAACTCAGTTTAGGTTGGATATTGGGTTTTTGTCTTCAAATTTGGACCAAGCAGTGCGAGTCTTAGAACGCAGTGGTGCATAAAAACCGAGTAACTACGAGAGCTTCAAAAGAAAACCTAGAAAACTTTAGGATGCAGGTTTTACTTGAACTTCAGTTTTAAAGAAAATGTTTCAATAGAAAAGATAGTTACCAGAATTTCATTTTTATTAACAATTTTGAGTCTCCTAGGTAACAATTCAATAAATAAAATAACAATGTTAAAATACGGCAACTGCTTAGTATTAATTGTTCATTAGTTTGTTTAAACTAATAACTTTAATCGATTGATGTTTTCTCAGAAGTAAACAAGTTTTTCAGTAGTTTCTCGTGTTGCGTAAAACAAATAAATAAACTTTAACTTAAAGTATCTTAACTGGTATACAACCACGGCTTTCAAACAAGTGAATCCTCATAAACTAGCATAGAAAATGTTTATTTTAGGAGAAGTAACATCCTAACACTAAAAATGTCAAGTATCCTTCTTGGGGATAATCTTTTCAAGAATCTTTAGTCTTCGAGTGGCAGACTTTAAATTCTCACGAGGTAGTCAGGCAGAAATCCGGGATATTTAAAAACAGATCTAGTAAAAGAGGAAGTAGACTACTGAAAACAACCAACTAGCATAAAGGTGCTAGGAAACTTTAAACTAAACAATAAATGGATTGTAAAATGAATTTTGCAAAGAATAAAAGCTCACATTACTCTACTACTAGTCAAATTGATTTCCATCTTTCTCGAAATAGTATTCTCGTTTCGGAATAAATGAAATTAGTTCCGAAACTTTCGATTAAAAAGTTTTGGTAGAAAGAAGAATACTAACTAATATAGGTAATATGTATATAGTCCGTATCAAGAATTATTTTTCAAACGCAGTATCATTGATACAACTATGGTTAGCCTCAACAACTACATCACCTAGTATATGTATACTACTAATAAATCGCAACAATGTAAGATAGGCAAAACACCAAGCTAAATCCAAAATAGGGTTTTGTTATTTTCATTGCATAAATGAGTTTAGCACTAAAACTACGGAAGCTGTATTGGTTAATTTGCTTTAAATGTGTGTATCCTTATTAATAATGATAGTAAGATGTAATAAGACAACTGTGTGTCACTAACAGATAGAGACGCAGACTCTTTAGAGCAGATCAGTTTACAAGAAATAGAAGATTAGAAGAAAATCAATAAATATTTAATGTCTGATCGGTAAATGCTTAAATTGGTTAGTGAAACATACAATTTCATTAATATAATGGGGAACGGTGTAATTATGTTATAGCCAGATCTCTCAAATGGGCCGGGACGGGCCGGTCCGGCTCTGAGAGGTCAGGTTAGAGCAAACGATATATCCTCAGAAGTATTTACATAGAAGCTTCACTTACTACAAAACATATAGTTTGAAAACTTTTAAAACAAACAATTTAGTCTATGCATACATTTAATAGTTCTAGCAACAATTTGAAAACAAACGTTTGTTTTCACGGCTAGACGATTAAAACTGCCCTTAGTTTAAAAGCTACTGGGAACGCGGTAAAATTACGTCTTCACAATTGTACTATTTGTGGAAAACGAGGCTAAAGTAACTAAGTATTTTAGAAAATAAAAAAACTAGAACAAATTAATACAAATCTTTTTTAAAGATATATGTTGTGTTACTACTAATAGCTGGATATAAAGGTCCATGGCTGGGTTTACGTTGAATTGACGTTAAAGGGGATTACTTACTCTATAAAAACAGAACAATTACAGCATTTTACTCTAGCTGGAAAAACAAATATATACGTAGAAGAAAGCGGAAAATATACTAAAAATGAATCTAGTTTACATAAGTTTGGAGATGAAATGTTTCAACTAACAAGAATAGCTAGTCGTTTGAGAGTAATGAGTATTACTAGGAAAAATGGTTAGATTGTTGTTCAAGTAGTTAAACAAACACGAGTCAAAATAGTTTAACTGGAAAATTATTTCATTATAATTCTTCGTTCCAAGTTTTAATATATATCTCAGAAGAAATTATATTTAGAGATTTAAAACCTAAATAAACATAAATAAATGTTTCCATAAACTCTATTGTTTGTTGGAGTCTGGCTAGTTTTGATGTTGTCCACTAGAGTTGGCTAGAATCGATACAATGTCTTTAGATGGCCACCACATTCACACATTTTGCATCTCATCATTATTTGCAATAGAAAAACAGAAACTACAAACATTTTAAACTAGTTATATTTCTCAGAATAAGAGCAAAACGTTAACCTTGATCAGACTGCATCTCACATAATTTACAAACTATATGCAAATTCATAACATTTCCCATTCTCAAAAAGTAGCATAAACGAATTGTAGCAAACTGATCAACGGTAAGTTATAATAACATATAGCTCAGCATTGCATATTAAAACTATGTTGAAACCTTTGGAATAAGTTTAACCAACAATTTCTATTGTACTTATCAATTGTGTTTCATTATACAATTACACATTACTTATTATACAGAATGAAGTTAATTCTAGTTTATTTTGTTTATAAAAGTATTTAA
>JAQGAV010001829.1:0-18525 GCA_034691345.1 Phasmarhabditis papillosa
AATCTAGCTCATTGTTCGAAGCTGTTTTTCCCATTGTTTATATCTCTTGAAATCAGTTTTCACGAAAACGTAATACATCTTATTAAAGCCTCAAGCTCCATAATTTTTCAATCATCAAAACAATTTTCCATCGAGTTATCCCATTCGCACCACCGCCAGCAATAAATATTACTCCAACTCTGTTTTCATTCCGCTATTCATTCCAGTTTATTCGCCATTATTAAAAACATGCGCTATAGACTCGGCTTCAGATATCTGCTATTTATCCCATGGGATCTTACGAGACGGGAAATGGGGGCAGACTCCTGCTTCACGGTAAAAAAGTGAATACCCGGTTAGTTCACAGTAAGAAGGTTGGAAACTAATTTGTAATTTTGTAATGTCTTGAAAAAGTTGAAAATTATGCTAAGAAACAGGTAAACATAGACAAGCCAAGTTTACTTATACATAATAATTAATTGTTTTTCTAATTATTTCAGAATGTGCTGTTTTTCATGTAATAAAACAATTCCTGAAAATCAAAATCAGCAAAATCTAGTCTCTGCCTCTCGTGAAAATCTCTTTCAAATTAGGGGCGGAGTAGGGCTCCCTCCACGATTCGCTTCTCATAATGACGAGGGGCGTGGCCCTAGGAGATACAGTAACCCGAAGGAGTCCCCTCCCAGGGTGTTTAGTAGGCAATTAGATGTGTTCATTCATTCGGACCTAAGAAGGCAGTAGTCATTCTAATTTAGCATTTATTAAAAAGTAATGAAATGGAGCACGTTTTGCAGGCATTTGAAACGAATAATTGCTCTAAGGTTAAATTGTAATTAGTCCCCGAAGAGTATACTGCGTAAAATTGCAGAAACATTCTTTTTCCATATTAATTTTACAATTGTCATGTTTAAAAACTTTATTAGTAGGTAAACTTTTTCATTTTTAACACCCTAGTTCCTCAATTTTTGTTCTTTTTTTACGGAAAGACTTAAGTTTTAGCAGCTGTTTTTCCTTTGAATATATACCTTCTTTTCAGGCTGATTTATATATCTCATATACTCTAGTTGGTTTGTGGACGTACCTACAATCTCAAAAGTTAATGGTCAACATGTCTTTTCATATTGATTCGCTCATTGGCGATCAGGTTAGTTGTTAGAGTTTCAAAGTTAGTATAGTTTACAGAATTCCCAAAACAAAATCTTATGAAAATGTTGTAAAATCTGATATAAAATAAGCAAATATCGAATTCTTATTGTGTTAGGAGAAAACCTTGTCGCACATTTTCTTGACTTCCTGAAATTCCGAGATTTAACAGCATAGAAATGCCAGACAAACTATGGTTTCCGACTTAAAAGAAAAAATATTCATAGAATTGGAAATTTGGTCTTGAACCTACCTAGCTTACATTTAACCCTACTTCAAAGATTTCAATCTCTCCGTACCCCAAATAGTCCAAAAATGGTCGCATCATTGCCGATACCGTACCACCTTAGTTACTCGCATAGTTCATTTCGACAATCATTCCTTATTGCCCACTAAAAAGCTAATAATGTCAGTATGATCGCTAAAGGACTGGGGAAAAAAGGAGAAAAAACTGGGTCTCAAGGGGAATTCTATTTTATTTTGGGTTACTGTAGCCGAAACTCGTAACGCAAAGTAGTTATTACAGGATACTGAAGAGCGGAGAAACAATCTTTCGGGGAAGCCTATTTTTACTTGTACAGTCTGTAGCTAAAGCTAGGCTTGGGCAACGGGGTGTTTTTTTTTTGAAGAAGAGGTCCTCAATCCTCCGATTTTCATTAAATTTTATATAATATCGCTGCTTCCCATGACACTGGACTAGAAATCTAGCTGTGGCCAGAGCTGTTAACCCGGCCGGCCCGGCCTGAATTCCAAATCTTGGGCCGGATTACATGTTAATTCGACAAACCGGCCCGGCCCGGCCCGGCCGAGGTCCAAAAAAGTCGGCCGGGCCGGGTTAACAGCTCTGGCTCTGGCTACATACTATAATTGCGAATTGTTTAACAGTTTGAAAGCAACATTTAACTAAATTAAAATAACTGAATTAAGTTCCATGTAAAACAAATTAATGTTTAATTAAATGTTTACTATTCATATAGTTAGTTAAGTTCGCCTTTTTTCAGCTTTCTCCGACTCCGAATCGACTAAAATCTGAGGAGACTCCCTTTCACTCGGAGATGCGACATCATCCATATTTGAATGGTAAGTGGGAAATTTTGATCAGTATTGAATATGAATAGCTAAATATAGTCAAGTGCATTGTCATATAGACCGTTTCTTCGGTCCTTGTGTACCAGGTCCAGTCTTAGAGAAGTCGGCCCGGCCTGATACATGCAGTCATTTGAAAACTTCTGAATACTGAATTATATTCTTAATTTCTAGCTATAATTCCTGTGCAAATTTGGATCTATACTACACAACGAGATTCCTAACAATAGCTCTCAATCATAGAATTAGAAAAACGTCTCGGTCAAATTTTTCAGCCGCATCCTTATATTCCGGGGTAATTTAGTACTGCTTAGCATTTTAATACACAATTAAAGTAGGTCGTTAATTTCGTTTCTGGTTAGCAATATGTCAAGCTCTCGTGTAAATCAGTGTTGGGTCTGGAATAATTTGTCGCTTTAGAAGATGATTTACATAATTTATGCAGCCAACTAGGGTATTAACAGTTTTATAAGTTAGAGTTGAACGATTGATTTTACAGTCTATTTTTATTTGGAGAAAGGTCTTTCCATTCGGCGGAGCACATGTTTTATCGTACTACTGCTTATCTTATTACAACGTAATACTTCTCATGGTAGACTATACTCTTTGCTAGGAGTAAAGAGGTCTTGTCATCCGCTTATTTTTATAAGACACCCAAGTATTTAACTCGATACTTTGAAGAGTAGTATGTTGTAAAACAAGCCTTTGACTATTTTAGCACTGTTATTTTACTTTTCTTTGGACTAGAAACTTTAGAGTTGTGCAGTTCGACCCGAAAACCAAGCCCCAGATCGAAATTCGAACTTAGGCTCTGCCTGAAAGCCCGTTTTGGCCCGAAACCAAGGCTTGCGTGAAACGGACCAAACGTCAACTCTAGCACAAAACCCAAGGTATTTGTGGGTTTAGTATGTCTCTAATGTGTTCATTTCACCATATTTAACACCGAAAGTGTCATGATCCCGATAACTGCTAGAAACACAACTTTTTTCTAGATACAAGCAAGTTTTCTTATACTCTGTGATTTGTCTTCTAACATTATATATTATCTTATTTACATAATATATTCGCCCCTATATATAACTACACGGCTATAATATGACAACTGAAGGGGTCGCTAAGGGATTGCCAGCAGCAACAACCGTCTGTCTGTTGAGGATTATAAGAAGCACATTAGAAATTATTGTTAGGGAGTGAAGTGATTCTTGGCATTGAAGTTTACGAAAGTAGCGATTCTTGGCGCCGGACTGGAAAGTAGTACTTTTTGTAACAGTCACTTGGGAACTAGCGATTAATGGTTTCGAGTGGTGTACGGTAGATGTTGTTTAGTTTCAGTGAGCGTAGGCACCGGTATATTATTTGATATATCTACGGTCAATAATATTATGAATTATTTCTGCTAACTTTCCCAAAACGAATCAATACATTTGTCAATTATCTTTCCCTTGCCTGTACGCTTTCACAACACCTGTCTACAATCGCTAATTTTGAATTTTACAGTCTCTGGCGGCGAAAAATACCGTAACCCGCGGCCACAATCAGTCCAATAAGCAGGCCTTTAAAGCAGTTTTTATGACTCAACAATTATCAGTGAATGTGTGTATGTACACGCGCAGATATACCAATTAATCAGACTGTGGGTCCTGAGTAGAAATTAGCCACACGAAGGGATACTGTAGTCGGGGATTCGGCTGTGTTGCTCAGATATGTTTTCAGTAGACATATATAGAAGTAGCTTCATATATGAGTTCTTTGTACCGAATATATGTTGTTGTTTTCTGATTCAGCTGAGGTGCTACATACTGTATCGCTAATGTTTTCAGAGAATATGCGTAATCTTATCAGGCTTGCCACCAATTCAAAATCAGCATTATTATAAAAAAAACAGTTAATTATTATAGTGTAAGGGGACCACCCAAAAATAGAACTGTTTTGAAATGAAAATTTTTGCAATTGCCTTCTAAATAGTTCAAAAGTTAGGTTTTCTGGTCGTCCTATCGTAAGATTCAAGGCAAACAAAAAAATGTTCATCAAGTCCTAGCCACCGGAAATAGAACACTATATCAGTGATATTATCACCGCTACTATTTATTCATCTACTATTCGATACCATCTCTCCGGAAGTATCCCCTTCCTGTTAAGATAGTGCGCTCTATTGCCACGCACAGTTCTTTATATCCGACCTAATCGTAATTCTGTTCCAGTTACCTGTAATTATGAATTGTCGGCGACTATTTTATTACAGCGCGCTAGTCATCTTTACAAAACAACTGCACTACGTTTACAAGCAGTTAACATCAATATAGTCTACGTAGTAATGTTGTAAGGTCGCCAGTTTGGGAATTTCGGGGTATATATAATAGAAAAAAAATCTAATTTTGCAACTATATGGGAAATATGTAAATGGCAACAAATCTTAACTTCGAAAAGTAGGACCGACCAGCTGAATCTGACTGTCACAA
This sequence comes from Phasmarhabditis papillosa, assembly GCA_034691345.1. NCBI lineage: Eukaryota > Metazoa > Nematoda > Chromadorea > Rhabditida > Rhabditidae > Pellioditis > Pellioditis papillosa. The sequence goes on from JAQGAV010001829.1 coordinate 4,668, forward strand.
CTCTCGATTCTGACAACTTCGCTCTGTTCGCAATAATCTGTCCCATTAACAAATTACCTTTCTTAATAGCTTGTAATATGTCTCTATTTATATCCAATTAATGTTCTATTTTATTATTCTCAATCAAATATGTAACAAATATGACACGAACACTATAAACGCCTGAGACATAAGGTTGGCAATTAGGGAAATTACCAGCATGCTGGCAAGAACGGCTGGTGACTACTAAATATTTAATAGGGGGTATAGATAATATTAATACTTATCTTTCTTTAGCACCATTAACTTATCAATTTCCGTAATACTATATTATAATCTAAAATACCACCCTAAGGGCGTAACGAGCCGTAATCAATAGATATAATTATCTTTATAACACCTATTCCTCTTACTATAACCTGATAGATAATTGACTCGTGAGAAGAATAACTTACTTTTTTCTTTCAGACCCCCGCGACGATAATGGAATCCGTCGCTACAGAACTGCCTTCTCGCGGGAGCAGATAACTCGATTGGAGCGAGAATTCGCCAAAGACAACTATATTTCTAGGAAGGCGAGGGGGGAATTAGCAAAGGAGCTAAACCTACCGGAAGGAACTATTAAGGTAAGGAGAATAATGATTACCTACAAATAAAATTAGAGTATGTAGCAATAGAAAGATATCCTGGGAGCAGCGGTTTTGAATAACACTGAATATCCTTCTGAAGTAAAGGATTCCAAACCACCCATTTTTCATTCCTTTTGATACGCCTGTATCAAGGAAACTTACAATTAGCTCTTGTAACAGACTTTATTTATAATTCAACCAATAACTTAGAAATTAGATGCAATTTCTATACTGCGCTTGTTCGTCAACTTGCAAAATTGAGAAGCTAAGACTCGTAGTCTACGAGACACCAAAAACAGATCCGATCGATTACAACTCATGTAGCCAATAATAATGAAATCGTTCTTCCGTCTTCTCGGTTTACTCTACTGGATTAATAAACTGCAAACAGTCTATGTACCAATCGGAATTATTACAAAAGCTGCTTTAATCTTGTCCAAAATAGGGATGGGAACACTCCCCCACAACTCGTGTCGGCTCGGTCCAAGAAATTCCCTGTCGGAAGTGATCGTCCAAAAAAATATTCGTATTTTATCTCTTCTGTTATTCCGTAATTAATTAATTTAAAATGTTCCACTGACAACAACATTCTATTGAACTCTGTTTTCTTCCTATATCCCCATATAAGATTTAGTATTCCTGCGTCTCTTCTTTAATCTGCCGCCAACTGCCTCTCTCGCCAGTTGTTTTCATTCATAACTGATAATTGGCGCGCCCTGCTCGACTACCGTAATCTCACAGGATTCCTATAGAGAGCCCCCTCTTAAAGAAGCTTTCAGTAGTTAATCCTACAAAGTTATGAAAAAAAATTTGTCCCGCACGCTGAAAATGTTAGTACGGACAGATTTTTAAATTCAGTAAGCCGGCCTCTCCAGGCGACCTCCAAGTTCCATTTTAAGTAACAGTATTGATCTACCGTTATCTGTTTCTTTCCCGGAGGGACCCGTCAGAGTAAATCACAAAGACGGCCGTTGGATGTTATTCGTATATAAGCATGATGAATGCGGAACTCCTAAGGGAACGAACCGAAATTCATTTGAAAACTTATTTTAAAAACATAAATGTACAAGAAGTTAAGAGAAGTTGGTTACAAATTTTCTGAAATTCCTAGAACTTCTAGTTTGGGATTAAAACGACCATATCCTCTTCCGTACATTGAAATGAATACTATTTATTGACAATTTTTTTCCGACGCCAAAAGTACCATCTATCCTTTAAAAATTAGACAAATAATCTCGTTTCTCTTCAGGTGTGGTTCCAGAACCGCCGTATGAAGGACAAAAGACACAAGATGGGCATGCCGTGGCCCTTCTTGCCGCCACAGCTGGCCGCCTACGCAATGTTAGGAGCGACGCCGTTTGATCTGTGGGGAAAGGCCTTCGCATATCCAACAAGGTAGGAATATAGTGAAAGGAATGGATTATAGGGATTCTCGTTTTGAAGTTGATCGGATTCAGTCCGCATGATAAACAAAAGCTTTAACTAGGATCACTTCTTCCCAATATTGATATTATCCTTCTTCTTTCCTAACTAGAGATCTCGGAAGTTACCAAAAACCCATGTACAAACTACTGTTTTTTGGATTTAAAGTTTCAGAAGAATAATGTTCTTAAAAAACCTAATACATTTAGTTTCAGCGCTCTTCTCACTCCACCCCGCCTGGCTCCCTTCATGACTGTAGACGCGCTCCCCTGCCAATCTGAAGACCGGAAATGCGCGCCTCTGCTAATACAACAAATGAACGAAGCTACTGCAATACTAGACTCTAGCAGTTCTCTAAGCAAAAGTCACGAACTACACTCGACTCTTTATAATCATAATCAAAAGACCCCAAATTCGGAGAATATATCGCCTAGTAGTAGTGCATCTAACACGTAGGAGTTGTATTAAATTTGTGCTTAACGAATTCTTTTTAATTCAAACTTTTAATTACACCATTTCTGTGATTCTGGAAGCTATATTTTTGTCTATATAAGTGTCATATTTCAACGAATGCTAGTAAATGAATACAAACTCGTCGTAGATTCAACGAAGGTCCACTTTCTTCCCCTTTTTCATTAGTCTGCGATCAATTTATTAAAACTGTAAAAACATAAGTTGTGAATGAGAACTTTCGAGAAGGTCGCAGCTCTTATCATATAATCTCACTCTGCTCTCCAGGCCAGAAGAGAAAGGCCAAGCCGATCCAGTAAAACCACATAACTTGTTATTTTAACTTCTAGAAGCCTGTTCAGTCTGCTTTAACTACCACATATTGTGGTAAACTGTCACTGCTATTTTAGTTGTAAGCATAGTATTGTAATTGAAGAATTTAATATAGCTAATTTGTTTGAAGAAATGAATAAATATCGAGACGGAACACAGTTACAGTGCGCTATAGTCGACGGACGGAAGTCATGCTATTAAAGGACTTGGAAACCTCGTAGTCCTTTAAGAGTTTAAAATACAGTAAAAATTCCCAAGTCATTTTTTTAATGGAATTTATTAACAATCGCTATTGTTTTGTTTTCAAAATTTAGCTTATTGTGTCTGGATCAGATTTACAAAAGAAAAAAGAAAGAAAAATCTTTTAAAATTTTTGCTTTTGTACGCAATTCCGCGTACGGTGATTATCTCCGTCACAGTAAATTGCACGGTCAAACATGAAGACCGGCCGTCGACTATATGTTGGCAGAGATACAGCAAATGTAAAGAGTAAATCGCTGATAAAACTATGATATTCGAATTACAACTTCATCAAGTCAGCGTTCCTAGCATTTCTAGCACAACAACTTTTGATAACAGTGAGGGCACAGAGACAACTAGTAGTGGAAATTTGGTTCAGAAAAAAGCTCGGCCCGTGCCCTTTTCTCAAATCCGGGACCGGGGCCCATTTTAGTTTCGACAATTCACAATTTACAGTAAATTAAGTTTTGCCGATGTCATTTGTGATACCATCTAGTTTCTGGTCAACTTTTCAGAAAATCATTGTTTATTCCGCTTAAGCTCCTATCCTCCGACTACTCTGGTCCGGGCCAGACCAAGTAAGGGTGAGATTGTCGTCAGAAAAAAGTCTCTCGGTCATAGCATTTTCGGGCCAGCCCGGGCTTTAAATTCCCATCCCTGAGGCAAACAATAGAGTTCAGAATCGTTTACCAACGGTAGACGGGTAAACTTTTAAAGCTATTATATATTATACAACACGGAGTTTCGTATATGGAAAGCATTAATTTGACTTATACTCATACAAGAGTTTACAGTATGCATAAACAACTGAACGTAAATCCGTCTGTAATATCTTATAAACGGATTTTTATAGGTTAGTATCCATAATACATTAACTACGTTCCTGATTTATATTCCATAAAGAGGGATTACTCCGACGAACCTTTCCAAAAATGTTCATACTTCGATTTATAGGGGCTTCCGAAAAAAAATTCCAGAAAGGTAAACGTAGCGTCAGATAGGTGGACGGTCATTGGTGAATAACACGGGCTGGCCGGGGTCAGCCCGTAGTCAATTTTTCGCTTTAGGGGTATCAATTTTACGGGCCGAGGTCTGGAATAGTCGGCACGGTCCGTCCTTTTCTCACCCACTGTTGCCTGTGAAATTATGTACACCACGCAGGAGCGGGTGAAAAAATAAAATCCATTTCTGGTTAAGCCATTCTTTTTGAGAAACAATTGTTTTACCGATTTAACTATTGTTATTTCTTCAATTAATGAAAATGCTGTGAATGAATACCAGATTCAAAGGGTTGCTCTCATAAGGTGTAAATTTGAAGACCTTGTCTCCAAATGTTCAAAAATTGTTTTTCTAAAGCCTCAGCTATCTATTTTAACGCTCATGATTTCTCGCCAACGAGGAATTCAACTATCATCATTGGCTTTATACGTCCTAAGTATAAAAGAAAATGGAATACAGGGAAAGACATGTGCGAGTGCAGCGTATATCGGATGGGAAATGACACAAGACGAGAGAGAAAGAATGATATAAGGAAATGGGAGAGGATGCAGGCACAATGACTACTGATAGGCGGATTAGGAATTTAGCTATAATTTTGGTAGAAAATCCAAATTTTTAATAAATATTTATATAGTTGTATTATTAATATTCTTATATGATTTCTAAAATGTTTTTTTTTCCGAAATCATTCCGCATTCCTAAGAAAGTAGCCGTGGGGACTTTTAAAAATAATTTTCAGGATATGGAAAACTCACGCGCCGGACCAGGCTGCGGGCTGAGGTTAGGATAATTCGCCCCGGGGCCTGCCCAGTGGCCGCATTCATCAATCTGTCCACGGCGCCCGCGCCCGGCCCGGGAGTGACCAGAGGAAATCGGTATTCAGCAAGCAACGGATTCATATAGTTCATCAGGCTGGGTCGCCGGTGGGCAGCTTGTAAATACCGGACAGTCGAGTTGAAACTCTACTAGGATAGTTGTAGTACAGTAGTACTCAGCCTCTATCATGCCCCACCGACCGGCATAGGTTAAAAGTCGCCTATTTTGACTCCTTGATTCATTTCGTATTCGTGTACGACCGTGTTTGCTAAGACCAACATTGACAATACTATGGTTTGACCGCCGATGCTCTCTAACAAAAAAAGATGAAAAGATGTTTTTTCTTTCCATTTCAATGAATAGACCTATATTTGCGGTTACCGTCATTTCGATAAGTAAAGAGCAGAATCGTGTTGGAAAATGTTTCGTTAGCTCTATGTTTTTAGACCAGCCTTGACATCCTTCGATAGTGACCAATACTGCTTTCATATATTGTACATTTTTGATGTTTTCAATTTTAAGATTTTCGGTGTTATAGAAATAATTGAAATGCGGACGTCGGGAATACGCTGATACCAAAGATACCCAGATTGAAATTGCAACATTCAGAGCATGCAACATTCTAAGATAATAATGAAAGTTTGGGAATCCTCAAATTATAAACATCAACGAATTAGGTAGTTGACATGAGTGAGAACTTAACTGCTCAGCCCAAGATTTCAGAAATCCGACCGGCCCATTCCCACCCATGGCTGTTTGTATATATTTTTTGAAAGCAAAATGAATGACACGGTCTTTGCTGACTGTGAAATAGCCGGTCTGCCGGCTTTCGATTTCGGCCTCACAGGGAGTTTATAACATGCGATCCTGTTAATTCGTGGATCGCTTAGCTAATGGCATGTTGAATAGCAAAAGCCTTAGAAATCCAGTTTAGCTGCCTTTGGCGACTGCCGTGAACATTGATTGCTGTCTTGTTCACTGTGTTCTGTCTTGCATGGCAGATTATATAATTTCCGTGTTTTCTTTTTGGGTGGTCTTTTAATTTCTTATCTTCTATTAGTTGTTCATAGATTCTAGTAATATTTGTCTGACATCTTGTATATCTTTCAGTTTAAAAACTAGGCTTAGAGTAGGGTGGTCAATAAATTACTGGGGTGTTTCAAGTTTTGAGCTGAAAGTTCGGTAAACCGATATGACTTCTCTTCTAACTGTTAAAACATTTCAGATATTTCATTCTGGAAAGGTTGATTTTATTTTTACTTTACCTTTTAAAAACGTACCATCTAGGAAGTATTACTACTCAATATATGTAGGTAGTAGTGATTTCTAGACGTTATTTTTTGCTATAATTTCGCGGGCCGGCCCGATCTAAAATTTCAGAACAATTTTCAAAAATAGTACATACCTATGTATGATTTAAAAAAAGTATGATTAAAAACTGAAACAGAGCTATTGAAGCGTCTGAGTAAAAAAAACAACGCTAAAACGCCAGTCACAGGTGGGTCCGGCCGGCCGGCCGGGTTAAGCCGGGCCGGTTCCAGACTTTTGCACCCCCTGAAGTGGTTATCCGGTCGGGTTTCAAAATTTCAGGCATTGCCGGGCCGGCAACTAGCCAGTGAACATTCAACTATTTAATCTGTTAAAACAGTGTGTTTGTCTTGTTATTCAGTTATTCAGTGTTTTTGTAATGTCTCATATAATAGCGGGACGGCCGGGCCGGGGCCGAAAATTTGGGAAACTAGCCAGGCCGGCCTTTTCCCAGCCATACCATTACCATAAAGTTCATTCAAATCTATATTTTGACTGCTTTTCACCCACATATTGGGCCCGTGTTCGAGCCCGCCCGGGCACAAAGCTGGCCCGGCACTTTGGGTGGTCCGGTTTCAGCTGCAATGTTAGCCTTCATTTTACTTCAATAGTTAACTACTCTACCTTTCTTTCTCTAATCTCACCTATTTCAGGGCTGAGAAAAATCCGGCCCGTTTCCCAGTTTCATAGCCCAGTTTCAATTTTTAATCATATAATTAGGTATGTACAATTTTTGAAAATTGTTCTGAAATTTTATTTCGGGCCGGCACGCGAAATTCTCAGCCCTGACCTATTTCATTACATTACTGTAGACCTTTGATTCACAGGTTCCAACACGAAATGCGCCATGGCCCCATACAGTAATCTTCAAATTCTTATTTGGCTATGTGTCTTCATATTGGTTGCAGAAGGTCAGGTGAGTGAGAATTACAAATTAATTAACTTTATTTAAAAATTGTTTATTGGAGTATTTGAAGTTGGGTGACACACGAACCACTTGTATCCCAATTACGAAGGTTTGCAATTGTCCGATTCAACAGTAAGAAGAAACAAGAATCTCTTTGAAAATGCATCTGAAAGATTTCAAAATACGCAAAAATTACTCAGAAATAAGAAATTAACACTCCATTATTAGTCTTTAATCAGACTATAACTATAGTTTATTTTAAAAGCTAAATCGGCAGCTCGCTATAGTAACTGCATGGCTTTCGAATTTTGAAGCGAGACGCGTCGCGTGGAATTCATAGTTCATTCCTAAGTGATAACAGTTGAAATTTTGTAAGAGATTTTCAAAATATATAGTATTAACAAAATTAATTTGTAGATATTTATTATAACTTATACTCTCATTCTATTTTCCCTATTCTCAACCCTTAAGTTCATTACCGTAAGTTCTTCCATAGAGCATTCATTGCTTGTTTAGAAATGTCTCTCCGACCAGGAATGCGAGCTGCTATGGCCGGCAGCTACATGTGTTAGAAGCCGCTGTCGTTGTCCGCAGAATACAATAAAGAGGACTTCAACATCATGGGAGCTAATCTGTCTATCCACTATTGATGCAAGTGAGTTTGGTTACAACTAGAGCTTCACCCTGGTCCAGCTCATTTTACTTACCTTTAATAGAAAAAGTTGTCCTTGCCCACGGGTAGGGAGGAGTAAAAAACATAGCAAACGGTAGGTTTAAATAGATGTTTATCTTTACTATTACCTACCTCATCAAATAAATTCTCCCCTTTTCTTAGTTTCTTTTTTGTTTTCGAAGAAAAACTAGGCTGTGTTTTTATTTCCTTGAAACGAAACTGCTGCTTTATACAAATGGTGCGAATTCGTTTAGTTTTAAACGTTAATAAAGTAGAACTAAAACATAAAAAAGAAAATACGCAGCCAAGCTTTCTCTTCACTTTTGTGTCTATAGTAGATTTGACTAGTCGAGTTCGCTGGGATACTTTAAGAACTAGAAACTCATGATCCGTACTGGAGTAGCTTCTAAGTTAAGGACAGGCCCATTCCCTTGACTAAAACTTGTATTGTAATCATTTTAGCCACCGGCGAACAGGGTCCCCCTCTAACATGTCCGCTTCCTGAAGGTGGCGGTTACCAAGTAATCCTGAGAATGGACAACACATCCACAATATACCAGTGCTCATCAAAGAAGAAGGATGAAGATTGTCCGCAAGGGTGAGAATCGAAGAATATAATCAATATGACTTACAATTCAATCCTATACTTTTGCCAGTAGCTGAGGTGTTACGATTTTAGCACATATACTCGTCTTTTATTGATAAATTATATAGTAACCCTCAGCTACTAGCACACAATGCTGGGGGTTAAGTTTTCGAAGCATCCTAGTAAAATACCCAAACCCCGTCTTCAGCAACATCCCTGTACACCCATGGGTGAAATTAAGCTGCGAAAGGCTGGCCTATTCATTTCGAAGATATATTTATGGTTCTTTTACTAATCTGGTGCCATTAGGTACGAATGTATCAAGGGTCTTCTGCCTACCGGTCCCATGGATGGAGTCTGCTGTCCCAAAAGAGGTGAGACATATCTGTTGAGAAAGAATGTCGGTGGATGCTGGTATAGTATCGGTAGTGTAAGGAAACTTGACCTTGTCTTTCAAACTGGTAGTTTTCGAACTATAAGTTACCATTTTCATATCTTAGCCGGGTTGAGAAATGGCTGGTTCTCCCATTTCGAAAAAGAAGGAAAATTATGGCTCTACTAACTATAATAAAGGTTAACTCAACTCGATAACAGTTCAAAAGTTCAAAACATCCGTGTTCTTTGCTCGCAAAACCCACATCTTTACGTATACTAGTTCCCACAAACAACTTTTTGTACCGATACTACGTGCGCTATTCTAAAATAGATTAGACGCCCCCAATAAACCTATCACACGATAATAGATTATTATAATTAGATAATATATGATAATATTATTAATAGACCTTTGAAGAAAGGGGCATCCCCCTTGATAGGCACTATATAACCTGTCTTAGTTTCGATAACACCCTTTTATTCCAATTTATTTGTCTCTTTTCATTTTACATATACTTCGTTGCCAGTGTAAGTTACCAGCGTTATATTGTAAGAAGCAAGGTTTTACATTATTCATTGTGTAACTGCCTGTTATGATATATACACACATGCTTTCAAGATTAACCTTATAATATAGTGAGATAGAAATATTAAAAGTAACAAACACAAGTTCAATGTGATTTGAGATTGCCCTTGCTACAACAACCAACCGTCTTTTAGACACCACCTGCAGTCATCCCGTATTCGACCACGAAAAAGAAGGCCATTTAGACCGATGGGCCTTTAATGGAAGCACGTGTATCCCCATTAAATGGAACCCCGAACGACCCTCCACAGCTAATAATTTTAAGACTAAACAGCATTGTACCAGTTACTGCAGTAAAGATGAACTATACGTGTTGAATTGTTCACATTTTCCCAGATTCTCTGCATAACTGTAATTGATAGTAACGAGGGTGGCTCGGACCGGGAAGTATGTTGGTAAATAGCCCTCTTCGTAGACGCAGTCTTTCGAGAATTTTGTGAATTCATGATTTCATGGGATATTTCATGTTTACTTAGCATTGATAGTTAAATCAATATTGGTTAACAGCGATGGGCCCGAGAAAGTCCCGGGCTACTGGAATCAGGCCCAAGAAAAAGAAGTTTGCCGCGGCCCCTTTCGATATACAGTTGCACCATTTCAGGTGTTTATACTAGTAAGCAACAAACAGTTTGACCGCACAATATATAGTATCCTGAGCTTGATTCAATGAGATGAATACAATTAATATTGAGGAAATCATTTGCGCAAATGGAATATTGCAATCTCTTTACATTAATCCGTCTCTGAGCTCATAATCAGATGTCCCATTTGGTCCTGTAAGTTAGCGTGATGAAAGACGGTACTCACAATACTCAGTCAATCCACTTTTATAGAAAATCCTCAAAAAAAATTTTTTTCAAGATCGTTCGCAATTCCTATAGGAATATCTATAACCCTATACCCAGGGCTGCGTATTTTAAAGGCCTGGCCCACATTTTGAGGAGGCGGAGCTAGGCCGGCCTGTTTCGGCTTGTGACGTTGCATTGTTTACCAAAACCTTCAGCAAACACTATAAAACATATACTTCTGCTCAATTTTGGCATAACGGTTAAACAAAGAGGACCCACACAGGCCAGGCAAGGCCAGGCACAATTTTTAAAAGTCGCAGGCCGGCCATTGCCCTGCCTATACCCATACATTACGCAAGCAGTGCCCCTCAAATGCGCCCTTTTCTTCAATGTGCGCTTTCAATGTGCCACTCATTAAATTTATAATTTTGAATTATATATTGTTTTTATATTATTTCTATATAGTTTCTGCGTAATTTTATAAGTCTACCATTTAGAATGATTGCTCCTGCCGTCAGAGTAGCCACAAGATATTTTTCAACTTCAATTCGTGCAGCAACGGTTTGTTAAATTCAATGATTTCAACTTTGTATTCGTCTTATTTTAGTCCACCCAGAACTCATCGTCGGCAGAATTCAATGGAGAAATCCCCACGGATCAAATTCAGAAAAAATTTGTTCTGAGCGGTGGTCCCGGGGGACAAAATGTAAACAAAAACCCCACTAAGGTAAGAGATTGCCGGTTGTTTAAAATAAATTTTGCCTTGCGCATCTCATTCCCTTCCCTTGTTTGCCAATGCGAAATTCGATTAGTTCTATTACCTCGCAAAGGTCGTGAAATTACCTTTATGTTATTCTCTTTTTATCTCCCACGAATTATGTACTCATTACTATTTCATTTGGCAGCAATATATTTGAAGTAGGGGAAGCATTATATTTTCTCAATAACCTCCAGAATTAAGTTTTCACTATTTACACGGAATCCATTCTGTGACATATGAGACCACTAACTATTAATGCACAGGGTATGAAATGAGTATTGAGTCATTCTATTTTATCACATATATTTGAAGAAATTCTCATTATGTCGGCGATCAATCAATCCTGTTCCAGGTCGAAATCCGTTTCAAATTGGAAAACGCTAAATGGATTCCTGAGAACCTACGGGCACCTTTGAAAGCTCGTCTGCATAACCGGATTAACGCGAATGGCGAAGTGGGTTACCTATATAATCTTGTGTATACATCAGTTTAGGTGATTATCGTAAGTGACCGCACCAGGGAGCAGAACCTGAACTTAGCCGATTGTTTCGACAAGCTTCGGTCAACCCTTTATGCTGTTCAACGTCAACAGAACGTCAGGATCGAAACTGAGGAAGACACTGAAATTATTAGAAAGGTATTCATTTTATCTCTTGGATTGTAGTAGCCGCCAAGGATTCTTTGAAGGCACGGAGTTCCACTGAGACAACGTAGATTTGACAAAATGGCTTCATGGAGGGAAGATAAAATATACAACTCGCACATTTTCCCGTTGTACGAGTCTACCGATGTGACATGCAATTATTTTGTTCTTTTGCTTTCCGCGTTGCTAATCCAGATCTAAAGCAGTGTATTTTTTTGCCCACTTCTATCTAGTTAGTGTTTGGGATATACACAGAGAATCTATCTGTTGTAGGGTATGTATGTAGGAAAGTTAACAATGACTGTCTCTTATAATAGTAAACCATCGATTATCTGACTGTTTATGATTACGAAATAATTTTCAGAAGGCCGAACATGCTGCGGAAGTGAGGTTGGCCGAGAAGCGACGACTCTCACAAAAGAAACAAATGCGTTCCGATATCGAACTTTAAGAATATGAGCGACATTTTTAACTGATTGCAATGTTTGTTATGAATTTAGATTAGTTACCAGATTATTGTTGTTAATAATACTTTTGTTCTACAATAAATGTTCTTCCAATATTGAATAGCTGAGTTCCAGGATTCAGATGATACATGTCTTTTCTCTTTTCCCGAAACATTAGATGCTCAGTTGGCAGAATATACAAAGTGTGTAGATGAGAGTTAATGTAGTTGACTTGGCTGTTCTGGCCCGCCGTTATATGTTAGAAAAAAGTGCCTAGCAGGATCATCACTCGATAAAGTAAACGAAACACCACACTGGGCATTTAGCACAAATGGAAATGTATAAACAGCCTTATTATTGAGCAAAGGTCATTCATAGATGTGGCAAGGGCCGGCCTTCTCATGGCAAAAGTACAGCCCGGTCCGGTCGGCAAAGAATGCCACTAAAAGTTTATCCGAAAAGTGCGCGTAAGATGGTAAAACAACAACTTTATAACAATGATTGTATGACAAGTACAAAAGTAACAATGCATCAGAAACAACCATAACAAAAAATATAAACAAACAGCTATAGCTAATATGGAAAACTTGGAGCGAATTTCCGACAAACAACCTAGTACCATAGCCAATATCATAACCCTATATCGGTGTAAATTTTGGAACTAACTATTTAAAACAATAATTTGTAGTTAATGTAGTTAATTGAAATTGTAGTTAGTTCTAACTAAAAAAGTGTAGTTAATTGCCTGTATTTGGTTTCTCCTCGGAGGCGAAGAGCCAAATCCATGTCCGCAGGCTGCAGAGTAACACGGTGACGATGAAGCGTAGTCATATAGGAATCTTCCAACATACCAACCAAATAGGCTTCCGAGGCCTCCTGAAAGAGTAAAAAGTAGTACAGGAAAGTGCTAAAATATCCCACCACCTTGCTATTTTGTACACCTAACCCAAAATTCGAAATTATTGTGGAACGTTATGATAGGCTAAACTGGAATGTTCCCTAAAGCTTTGTTATCTTGGAAAGTTTCCTTCATATTCCACTATTAACAATGAAATAATTAAACATGATACGAACCTGTAGAGCCAACAGAGCCAGACTTTTCCACCTGTGGGCGGTGGGGAATCCCTAAACAAAGAATTGAAAAATATGCATAATTGAATATACCAGGTCGTTTGTCACGCTTTCTGCAATTTCCCTCACAAGCCTAGAAAACGCGACTTTAGGGATTTGCAGTTGAGTCGTTCGTTGCAGGAACTGGATTTCATGCAATACATGGGTGCCACGTGCTTAAATATAACTACTAAATCTGTAGGAAAATTATTCAATACCGACTGGCTGCTTCTTTTTCGTTGGTACGATGATATTCTTCTTGCCGACCGGGTTCTTCTTCGGCACGGTTGTCTTTCTTTTGAAGCTTCCGGAGGGTCCGGGGTACGGCCCCGATTTGATAGCCATGTGTGGAGCTTGATCGGACATCTGAAAAGAAGTATATATAGTAAGAGTGATGAATAAAAATAAATGAACAAGAAAAATAATTACATATGAGTACCTACGAATATTGAAAAACAGTTAAAACACCATTAAACGAAACAACACATTTTTCAGAAAGTTTGGTGGCTGGATTGGTTGCTGGGACCAGACTGCACCAAATATTTCATGAACAAGCCAAGTTCTGTTGTTCAAGGGGGGGGGGGGGCACAACTGAGAGCTAACGTAAAATAAATTTCATATTCGTGTTCCCCGTATCATTTCACCCCACACGGTAGAACCCATATACAATCGGACATCGTTCAAACAACGGTTTTCATGGCGGTTTCGCGCAATTTTTACTCGAATCTCGGCACGATTTCGAACATTTAATTCAAATTTTCTACGCGCAATGAAAGAAATTAAAGGACTGCTCTGTAGTCCTTTAAAG
>JAQGAV010001830.1:0-18522 GCA_034691345.1 Phasmarhabditis papillosa
AATTTTCGGTTTAGTCGTACTTGCAGATGCGGTACAATTGAATTTTTTTGTTTGAAAATCTTTGAAACATTCGCTTTTTCGGTAGTCAATATGTTTCAGGCAAACTCGGCAAGACCGGCAGCCGCCGGGAAACTAGAGAAATACGAACCACCAGAGCAATCGGACAATTTCGAGAATGAACTGCAGAACAGTGTTTTTGTTCAAAAGTGAGTTTAACATATTTTAAAACCTATTTTTAACTTTTCAATAACTTAGATTGCTTTCTATGTATATTACGTTTCAACTAGCTGTAGTTGTTTGCTTTAGTTTACCTCGATTAGTGTGCTGTATTTAATAGTTACATTGAATCTTTTTAATTTACATTCATTTGCAAAAAACTGAAGCATTTTCTTTGTCAGCATTTGTCAGCACAGAATACGCCTAACAAAGTGACTGATAATCGAAATTAAATGTTTTACAAATCTACTCTATTAAATTAAACAAAATTAGCTAAATGTGTGTATTAACCCGACAAACCAATGAATACTAAATGTTTCACTTTTTAATTCGCATTTCCACCGCTTCCCTTGTCTAGATTTAGTTTTTCCTTCTCTTCGATTCAGTTATCCAGTTTCCCTTTTCTAGCTGTAATATTTATTGGGATCCCGTGCATTGTCACCATGCAATGCCCGAAAATGCAGAAGAAAAGAAGGCGAAAGAGTTGGCAGAGGTCGCGGAGCGCCGACGCCGCGCCATCTATGACTCCGCACACGTGATCCGCGGATCGTGGCTAGGCCGAGACCGAGAGTAGGGATGAAGGCATGAGTGTACTGTGATTGTCGAAAAGGATAGTCCGGAATTGTAATTCCCAAAGAATTATTAATTTACAATCCCGGACAACCCGATTATGGATGTTGTGATTGTGCATTTCACTATTAAAGCGGGTTGGCAGAACATAAATTAGTATTGCCGCATATTTGAATTTATTGTTTCTATTCAATTAAATTCTGTTAGTTGGGTTGATTGGGGCTACTATGGAAGGAATTTGAGGTGTCGTCTAGTAGGACAGCTGTCGCATCTGGATATAATAATTGTTAATATCTACAGAAACATTTGTTTTGCTTATCTAAGAAAACGTATCCGTTATGGATTATCAAAATAACCAATATACTTTAGCTCAAATACAACAAAATATTACACATTTAAACTTTAATATATTCGGCCACTGTACCGTGATCACTAAACTCCTTCTATCCACTCTATTCTCTCTAACAACACTCATCTTTACAACTAACTAAATCTTGTAGTATACACAGTTTTTGAAACATTTACTTCAGGCGAAACATCGTTGCACCAGATGGCGGCCATAATGAAGGACGTCGCAGAAAGCGAGATATCAAAGATGGTGACCAGTTAGGAAAAGATGCTGACCAACTAGCAGTTTTAATGACCCATGTGAAGGAACCAGCACAAGAAGAAGCGGAAACTGAACAAAACGAAATAGATGCTGCAACAGAGCTGTTGTCTGATAATAGAGCCGAGATTCGGGACAGATTGAATGAGGTAAGGGGATCATATGGAGAATTAAGATACATTTACTTAGAAGATATATTTAAATAGAATATTATTATGAATTTGAAACGTTTTAACTGTTGACAGATTAAAAGTTATAACATAGTAGTTAGAGTTATAGAGTTTTTTTTTTCCATATTGAAATCAATAATGTTTATATGATTCTTCAATCCAGAGTATTTTTACACCTTTAGTGACCAGAACACAAACATACCAAAACAATACATTCAACTTTATATAGTCGAATTCAAAAGTAATACGGCCGTGTTAATAAGCAGGAGTCTTACAATAAGGCAGAGCGAAAGCAAGTTTGCAATCTGCTGATGCCGCGCGCGTAGAATGCAAGCAGGCGCAGAATTATAAATGACGAAATACGCAGCAAACACGGCCTTATTACTTTTGAATCTGACTATACAACCTTTTGAAATAAATAAACGAATTGTTTCAGCGTGTTGCATTGAGTGAAAATGAAGACCTCGATCTGCTGCGAATACCGAAGAAAGAAGAACTCGAAACTGAGGACCGATTTATAATCCTTACGGATCTAAAGCCATACACGGATTACTGGATCCATGTGGTAGCTTGTCAGGATCCTAGTAGAACTGATAGTTCTTGCTCCAAAGTAGCTGCTAAGGCCAAAAAGAAGGAACGTACGAAGCCGATTGGTGAGCATAAGAGCAAAATAATTTAATGTATTCGAATCGTTCATATTCCAGCGGAACCAAATAACATAGTTTAGCCCTGTGAAACTACACATCTTTTACAAAATATATAAATACTATCTTGAATAAACCAAACATGTAATGTTTCAGTCGGTGCTGACACTATCAATGCGTCTACCATTAACGTTGTTCGTAATGAGACAAAAGCAATTATTACCTTCGATCCCCCTACAAATCCTAATGGTCCAGTACTCGGTTACACTGTCAGAATTCAGAATGTTGGATCGAATGCGGTAATTTATATTTGAAACTATTGCTTAAAATATGTTTGAAAAGCATATTCAGATCAGATTTACAGGGATTCTGGAACATTTGCTTGATGGAGATATTTTTAAATTATAGAGTTCTTATTCAATATAACTCTGGAAATCCATATTGAATTTACAGCTGCATAATTTATCTCCAAACTCTAATTGTTACTCTAGCTGGAAGTTATTTCAATAGCCGATTTTGTATTTTACGCGTCACCAGTTTTAAATCCATGGAATTAACCATAAAATAATGAAATTATTGTTCCACTAGCATGATACTCTAAAACAGTTGCTTTTCTCCACTCACAATAGGTTCTATTGAAGTTTTCCACGATTATCTATAAACTATGATGTTATTGACGTTTTTAAAGATGTATTTTAGACTCCTTACATATTGTGCGAATACGTTGGTAAACTATTGGATCCTAAAAAACCGGACACTGAAGATAATAGATGGAAACCGGATGTACATGGAATAGAATTTAACACAGAGAGCGAAGGCGATTACAGGTACGGATGTTATATGAAGTGCTTGAAGCAGTTAAGAACTAGTAATATTTCGGTTGTATGCTTAGAAAAACATTTTCATTCCTTCTGTTTTTATCTTTCATAGAGACAAGAAAATAGCTTTGTGAATAATTTTCGTGTGTTTGCAATTATATTTAGCTAAATGACGAAGTTAATCATTAGATGCTTAGTAACCAGCACTTTCGACTAGGATGGGACGTATAATTAGGGCTTACCATATTCAACTAAAGCAGGCTAAAAATATAATAAGAGTGCTATAGCTGCAAATAGTTACATATCTCTTATTAATTCTGAATAAGTATCGTAGATGTTCGAGTTTATTTCAATAGAACACACTTTTACAGTAAACTAAATGTTTCTAACATTCGAGTAAGGATTTTGACACCGTTCCTTAATCTTCACTCCACGGCGAATATATAAATGTTATAGTCATTTTAGATTCGTAAAAAGTTAGATTATATAAATGTTTCAGTGTGGAAGTTCGCACTATCACCCTTTACACTGACTCCAGTGAGCCGGCCGTAATGGACGGTACTTTTAACATTTACATCAAAGGATTCTGGAGTTGGGATGTAAGTGTTTTGTTCGATTTAAAGTTTTTAAAAATGAAATGTTTCAGAGAATTCTGATCGCTCTAGCCATATTCCTTGTAATCGCTGGAATATCAGCCTTTATTGGAAATCGATACTTCCAAAAGTACTATGGACAACGAGTAAGTTTTGGTTTATTGTAAAAATAAGGCGAGAATAATTAAATCCGAAGAGATGGTCAACTAATATTATGAAACCATCTAGCTTAACAGTCAATATTAAAACATTTAGGTGAAAGAATACGCTACTCAGCTGATATCGGCAAATCCAGAATATTTATCACAAGCAGATGTGTACAAGGCTGATGAATGGGAGCTTAAACGAGAAGATATTATTCTTGCCGAAGAAATTGGCCATGGAACCTTTGGAAAGGTAAGCATTTCAAAAGTTTCAGCGGATAGCCTATAAAAAGTAGAGAAGACTAAAAATTTAAAATGATATATTTTTTGAACGATTCAACCGATTTTTACTTGAAGTTGCATAATGTTTAACTTGTTGTTTTTCTAGGTCTATCGAGGTGAAGGAAAGAACGTGGTTTCTGTTAAGGGAGTTGTCTTCGGAGAATGTGCCGTGAAGACAGTTGCTGAGTCAGCAAGTTGTGCTGAAAGAGTTCACTTCTTGATGGGTAAGTGGAAAAGTTTAATGAGAAGCTGAAATGGTAATAATAAGATTCAAAGTGTGAACTGTTAATGTGTTTCAAAAAAATATTTAGTAAAACTGATAAAAGGGTCTAATAAAAATTTGAAACATTTGTTTTGAACCTTACCTTTAAGATGTTTATAACTTTGATTAAAGAAAACTATAATTCAGTTCAAAATATGGAATTAATATTTCATTTTATCCAATATATCCCATAAGAAGCAATTCGAATCTAAAATGTTTCAGAAGCCGGTGTCATGAAGCAATTTGATGCTTCGCACATCGTCAAACTATTCGGTGTGGTTTCAGACGGACAGCCCGTTCTAGTAGTTATGGAGATGATGTCCAGGGTTAGTAGATTTATGCTTTTCACCATACAAAACATTCCAACAAACCAAAAACCTTTTTTCTATAACATGAAAGATTTACTCTTTATATTCGACAGCACCGATAAACCGTAATCTGTTAACGTTTCCTTACTTGCAAAAGCCAATATTTCAGGGTAACCTCCGAGATCACCTTCGCTCTCGTCGACCGGACAACCTGGATGTTCCGGAAGATGAAAGAATGCCGGTTCCTAATTTGGAGCAGTATTTCGAATGGGCCGCGCAGATTGCCGATGGAATGGCCTATTTAGAGTCGCTGAGATTCTGTCACAGAGATTTAGCTGCCAGAAATTGCATGGTATGTTTATTTACTACAGAAAATTGGGTAGAATCTAAGATTGTCAAAAATAATGGTTTAAATCTAAATTGCTTTTTGTTATTTCTTTGCTAAATAATATAGACAATGTATTGTTCCATTGTTTTCACAATATAACCAATACTTTGAAACATTTACTTCTGGAATAAACGTAGCTTGTGATTGATAAATAGCGGAAGTCATTATTGAAGAAAAGCATTGCAATGATTAGTTTAGGTGCACGACGACTTAACTGTAAAGATTGGTGATTTCGGTATGGCCCGTGATCTGTACTACCACGAGTACTACAAGCCAACTGGAAAGAGGCTTATGCCAGTCAGATGGATGGCCCCAGAATCGTTGAAGGATGGAAAGTTCGATACAAAGAGTGATGTTTGGTCAGTTTATAAGATGCTTTAGGCATTTCTTAAACAAAATCGGCCGAGAAATCCTGCTCTATAAACTGAATTAAGGCAGAAATATTTCAATCATTGATTGTTTTTTTAGGGCGTATGGTATTGTTCTTTACGAAATGATCACTTTGGGACAACAACCCTACCAAGGCTTGGCCAATGACGAAATTCTAAACTATATTGGACAATCTAGAAGACACTTAGATCAGCCACAGGGATGCCCCGATTTCTGGTAACTAAAATATATGATATATACTGAAAAAAGGAATTGTAATTAAATTAGACTCCTATAATAGATCTAAATAGTAGATTTAATAATGGACCTAGAAAGCTCAATTGGATACTTAAACAACTGTCGTTATGCTGGACTTACAGTTAACCTTGTAATGTACTGAATCAGAGCTGTGTATCCGGCCCGGACATGTACATATATGTCTATAATTACGATGCGGAAAATATTATTTATTGAGCATAGTTTGTATGTTTTATTATAATTTATTACATTTAGGTACGAACTTATGGAAGAATGCTGGCGCTATTCGCCAAGAGATCGACCAAACTTCTATTTCATTGTGAAACATCTACTACCGTTTGTTACTGAGATGTTTAAACAGGTTTGTTTTTTCACCTTTAAAAAATATTATGTTTTAAAATATTCTAACTTGGGTACCTGCACAAGTCTTGTAAATTAGTTGAAATTCACAGAAAGTAATCTGTAAAAGTTATTATAATGAATAGGACGTAACAATATCCATTATAAAATGTTTCCATCCTTCAGAACTCGTATGTAGTGAAGAATCCCTACGACGACGAGGAGGATAACTCACCAAGGAGTAATGATGAGATAGAGCAAATGGAGATCGCCGAAGATGAGGTTAGTTTAAGTTATTCTTAGATTTGTTTACTTTAAATATTGAAAGCAAGCAATAAAATCGTCACTTGATTAAACCACAAGATTTGCATCATTCACTTTTCAGAATGAGTACGTGATGAAAAGTGCAAATCGAGCAGGTCTTGACGAGCCCGGATGGGGTGAGGGGGATTCTCTAGCTGGACAACGAATACCTAACGGACATATTGGAGTTTGAAAAGCAGATCCTAACTTATTTACTAATAATTTAACTGATTCGCCCATAATTTAATAGTTCCAAGGCTATTGAAACATTTGAAAACATCAATTTTGCATTAGTTTGTTTAAAAACCTGTTGCGGTATAAGAGATACAAATGTTACAATTAGCCCAGCTTTCTCTTATTGCTTCATGTGTATAGCTCCTTGGTTTATTTATTGCTACTTGAATGTTGCATTATGCCCGAATATTAGACAGAAGTGGCCGATACAATGTTTAAGTGCCTAACATAATCTAATAATAACTTTAAAAAGTACAAATTTCACCTGTTCCTTTTCCCATAACTAAATGTTTCACAGATACTCCTATCCGCTCTTCCAATTCCATACTATCACTTGTCTTTTAAGATCATTCATTTGCTTGCTTCCAATAGCCTTATGAAGGCATCCGATTCGCAATCAGCATATCTGTATAGCTCCTATGTTCAATATTAACAGACCAGACATTTAGAACTCGCTACCGTAACCTCGTTGCGGGTCCTGACTAAGTCCTAACCAAACTCCACATACATCAAGATTATCTTTAATCATACGGGTATCATTTTCAACACTCCTCGACCAATCTGTTTTTTTTCCCAATTTCTTGTAAACATCTAAGTTTTCTTGTAAAGAAACCAATCTATAACTTTTACTAAAACTACTTCTAGCTACAATTTGAAATATTGTAATAACTTTTAGTTCATTTAGCCCAGCTAACCTATCATTCGATTAGTATTCTAAACTTATCAATAGTCGAAATGTTTCAAAAGACTTCTCCTTCCTTATGGGTATCTTTTATTATTTCCATCTCTTACTGTTCTTCTTCTTAAATATTTAAGAGCACGCACGGATAAAAACTACGGATCTAATACCTGTTCAACTGACTTGAAACACTTTCTAATCCTAAAAGTTTTTATCCTGAGGTCCTTCTTTTGAACATATACTAACCCCTTTGATTCATCCACATTTCTAGCTGATACAGGTTGATGCAGATTGTTTTATTTATTTATTCCTTATTAATAAACAGCTTTATTTATGGTCCATAAGAATGTCTACTTGCTGTTAAAGTATTGTTTCAACAGACTTAAGAGGGTTATGATTCGTTAATCACAGATCTTATGCTCCCAATTTGGATAAAAAATGTTTTAGTTTTCAACGTTTCTTGTACGAAAGAACAACCACAAATACATTGGAATCATATCGATGCATCCTTAACCTTTCCAGGTCAATCTTGCAGAAAACGATGGTTGCAGTAAATGTTGAAGCCCCAGAAATTACCAATAAAAATATCAATAACAACTAGTAACAAATCTAACAATAAGTAGACAATAAATTTACCCAATGTTAATGTTCACCAATTGAAAACACACACACATATAGTCGGATTCAAAAGTAATACGGTAGTGTTAATAAGCAGGAGTGTTGCAATATTTTGTCTGAGTAAGGCAGAGCGAAGGCAATCTGCTGATGCCGCGAGCGTAAAATGCAAGCAGACGCAGTGTTAAAAATGACAGAATTCGCAGCAAACACGGCCTTATTACTTTTGAATCTGACAGTCATAGTATGTAGAAGATGCTTCTTATAGAATAGATAGCTGGAATAAATGCTGTATAGTCGCTCATTGTAATTTTAGTAACAACAACACAAGGACCAATTCCTAACAATCTCTTAGGATTCTGTTAACCTTTTAACCAATTATCAATATTTATCATAATAACATAAATAACAGTATGACATATAATAAATATACCCGATAACAATATTGAACAACTGTAAACATACACACATATAATATAGAATAGCAAAATACAGATAAATTGTATCTAAATGTATACAAAATTTGTTACGTCTTTTAGAATTCGTAATTTTGTTGGTGGAATATTTGTTGTATAACAGTTTGTATTACTATTATAGTTCATTCTAAAATCCACACCGGTTGTACTTTATGAAGTAGCTGAGTTTTAATATAAATATAAAAAGACAGCCTTCATTTTTGGAATGTTCATTGAACATTTAATAAAATCGCAGCTACTATCACTGTCCATATCCAGTCTAACTAGGAGAGAACCATAAATAGGCAAAAGATAATTGTACTATGTGATTGATGAAAAATCGTTAAACACTTATAAAAAGGCGGTTTCAACCGATTTACAACAAATCCCATTCGACATGATTATTATGGTGAGCATGGCGTCTCTTATGTTTTGGTGGCTTCGAAGTAGAATTTTGAACTTCTGGGGGGAGGTACGCGGGCTCTATCGGTCGATTTATTCGGTACTGAACCTTCGGAACGGCCATCTTGCATTCTTGGCGGGGCTAAAACAGAATTCTTGACTAATGTGACTACAAATTATTATGTTTAATGCACCCTTTCAGCCCTTAAAACTTGAAACAATTACTTTTACCACATTAAGAGGGAATTACACCTTTTGTGGTTGAAAAGGTTTACTTAGAAACTATTTTTATTCTAGATATATCTAAAAATTTATATTTTATGTGCACATGAAGTTCTCCCTATCATACCTTTAACTTATGTTGTATATTTGTTCTCATAAGCCGTTTATGAAATTCCTGTACACTTCTAACATTGGGGCCGATAAACTGAGGCTCAATTTCTGTTTTGGGCGGTGAGTTCTCAGCCGTTTGCAGCATTTTGCCCCATTCAGTCCACTGAAATATGAAGAAGTCTTATGGAGACAACTGTTAAAAGAAATTTGTTGTTTATTATAAGTCGAGAACTAAGTGGAGTAAAAATAGACAGTGTTATACAATTTTATGTGATATTTTTTAAAACTGGCTGTTCCTACGTCACTTCTACATAACACCCCAGTCACTATTATATCTTCATATAATTCAGTTAAAACCGACAATGATCTAAATTGAATGTTACTCACAAGATCCTTTGTAATATGAATTGGTTGATTGACAATAATCCAAGTGACCGTTTCATGACATCCTGGAGAAGTCATTGATCCATCGTAAGTAACATAGTCTCGTGTGTGCGGAAGCAACTTCCAGGGTTGAAGATCGGCTAGCTCCACCCTTTTGCCTAAGGCGTTGTATAATTTAGAGTTTAAGTTAGCATCAATCTTTTAATCAGAGAGAAATTACAACATCTAATGCTTATAGTGCTACTTGTTACAATAGATAGAAGTAAACACAACGCATTGTCGCTAGTAGACGGTCTAATCAAACAATTGATTATTAATTTCTTACTAGGATTTGATACCGATGTACTATGTATTGTAATACTGACCTTTGTTAAGAACACTTGCAGAGGCCACAGATAACTTCAGAAGTTCTTCATTAGTTTCGGACCCAAACTGGAAGTAATTGTTGCTTCAAGTTTGACAGGAGTGTAAAATATTTTAATAAGAAATTGTGCTGGAGTTTGAGATTAAGAAACCTTGATAAATATCCATAAACAAATTCTGAATTGAAATGTATACTAATTTCTTGTTACGTACATCAACCAAAATAGCTACAGCAGCCAATCCGTGTGGAGACTTGCTGGCATGAGAGAAGTTAGAGTATAGATCCGTGTTATAGGCTAGTATTTGAATCTGAAAAAAAAACATTCAGAAAGTAACAAATGCAGGTTAAGTCATGGTAGAAATAAAAAACGAAATTTCAGAGGTTCGATAGCTTTACAGTACCTCCATTGGAAACCTTCGTCCATCTATTGTGTGTTCGCTCCCATTTAGAAGCTCTCTTCCGAAATGAATGTCGATTCTTTGAACTCTGAATAGAAACATTTATCTTTTTTTCACCTCCTAAATTAATCAATGTTCAGTTTTAATTGTGTGTATGTTAACAAGAAATGTTTTAATATTGCAAAGTATTCTATTACGTAAAGTAAAGGCAGTATCCCAGTAACCATTGTACGTCTACCAATATTTCGCTCTCAATTCAAATGACTAGATATTCAATAGAAAACTGTTTCCATAACTTACTGATATCTATATTGTAATGGACCTGCTGTTAGATTAGCACTAGGTCTTCTTGCAGAGTTGCCGATTCTAACTCTCGGCATCTGACCCGTATTCACTAGTTCCGAAGTTACCTAAATAGGTAATCACAGTTTCAAAATTATACAAAACTTTCGATTATTTTACTATTATTTCAGTTACTATTGAGATATTTTAAATTTTCCCGAATAAGTAACAATTAAGTTTTTTATCGGATTTCACGAGGCGTTAACAAAATAACATTCCGTAGGTTTGCTCTTGATTACAATAAGAGAACACGCGTTCCCTAATATTTTAAGGACTTATGGTTAATCAATCTGAGCCCTCAAAACCTAATATCCGTCAAAAACAGCAATTCGTATAAGATAGCTTTATATTTCATGCGTAATTATAAATCCCTGTTTGGCTAACTGATGGCGTGCCTGTGAATTAATCAACCAAAGACAAAAAACACGCAAATCCTATATGAAAACTAGGTTTTTCGCCTAATTCTAAATGAAGAGGGCAAAGATGATGAATCCTTTCGAAATAGTATAGAAGGCCAAACATATAAGCTGTTCTAACTTATTTTTGCGAAAACCCATGCACTAACTACAGTTATAGTCAAATATGGTTTAATATACTTTTAGAAACATCAATTCTTTACAAAACTCACACTAATTTTGTCCATGTGAATCGACTTTATGCTGGGATCAAAAAGAAGTTTTTCTGGTTGAATATCAATTGGAGATTGGAGCTTTCCTTTTGAACACATCTCATTTTCTTTACCTAGCATTAGACCCCAAAAATTTGGACCTTAAATTAAAATGTTTTATTACTTAACTTCAGATAGCGACAATACGACTTTTAATGTATGCCAAGAAGTGCTCATGTTCATTAGATTCACGAAATTATCATGTTTGGGCTGGGCTAATTTTGCTTACCACAAGATATAAATTGTTACTGAAGCTTGAAAGAAACCTAAGAAAGTAAATGTTTCAGTAGTTCTATTAAATTTAAGCTGATATTTTCTTCCAGTATTCTTCAAATTTCTTGTACCAAAAGTGGAACCTACCGCCCATAACATCATTATCATATGTCCAAGGATAGTCATTAGCAAATATTGGTACAAATAATAAGAATATTAGAAACATCTAAACAATATTAGAATTATAGTTCTCGAATGAGAATATGTCAACAAAATAAGATTGACACTCATCAAAATTCAAAATGGGAGTCTTCATACATCAAGTACTGTAGTTTTCGCAAAGAAATTAAATACTAAGCAATCTTTTTGCTCAGTTCAATTCAAATTTTCACAGGTACTATACTGATTGACTAGTATATGAATCATAGAAAGAGTTGTAACTACAAAGCAAAAAAGAAGCAGCTTCGAAACAGAAATACCTAATTGAAGTAATATTATTGAGAGAACTAACCTTGGTCATCATAAAACACAAAAATTGCACCTAAGTGAGTGAAAGATTTACTTGGCCTAACCACAGGTTATAGCTATTCAGTCAAAAGTGATAGAGAGAATCCTCCGACAAAGTTATTTCTGGAGATTTTAAAAATTCAAAGGGCTGCACACTAAGAGGTTGCGTTGGCGGAGTTTCAGCTGACCTACTAACCTATGCCGAAAATGAGAAAAGAGCTAAACTACAAACAGAAAGTCAAAACTGTGTTACATTAAGGGACAAAGTAAATGTTGCAAAGATTTATAAAGTTTAACTCTCATAGTTCAATTAGTTATATCAATACGGATTTCATGTTTGTTAAAGAGAATATCGTAGTTTCATTATAAAGCTGCATGTGGTTGGGGGTTTCAGTTATAACGTAACCATCTTTGTGTGATATTTCCTGCATGTTATCGTAAGTTGAATATGCGACTCAAATCATTCTCTGATTGACTTTTCGAAGAATGTACTACAGCAGACAACAAGTAAGTAAATGCTTCTTTTCAGTAAAGACTGATAAAGTAAAAGTAGTACAAACCAAAAATTCGTCAAAATAAACAAACTGGCCTCATCAGTCTGGCTTCGCCATCGCTTCCGCTTCAAATTTCCATGAATTCCAAATTTTTCAAATTTGGCGCCAGGTTTGAAAGAGTGTATAGAAAGTATATAGAACAGAGAACGAGGGCCAAGAGATATGCAAATTAGGATTGAAAATATTTTGATTCTCCAATTTTGAATTTGAATTGGTTTTCAGAACTTACCACTCTGTAGACAAGTTCTCCGAGTTTGGTTAAAGGTAAACAATGAATATTAAAGTATTTTGACTAGTGTCCATCGAAATGGAGGCAAAATATTAAAATTAAGTTTGAATTATGATTCTTATATGATTTTTCTACGCAGAAACGCTTTCTTCAACACCAATTAAGGTATTAATTAATTATAATGTTTTCAAACAATATTAAAATCACAAACATTTGAATAGTTAAGATAAATTCAAAGCTTTTAAGTTTCTTAACACCGGTTTATAACAAAATAACCAATGAAAAGATTTTAAAAACATGTGAAACTTTTCACTAACTTTGCTGTGTTTGGTTTCAGTTGAGTTGCAATAGGCAATCACCTATTCACAAATAACATTAGTGAAGCGAAAAATTGGTACCACAGCGGGCTGAAAAAAAGAAGGATATCTTCACTTGTTGGTAAGCAAAGAATTTATGGAATGTAAATGTAGAAGAATAATATTCTGTTTTTAAAGATAATTCAACATTTTACTAAGGCTGTAAAACGCAATATCAAAACCTCTACCTGAAAAGTAGCAATAGTATATATTTGAAGCTGCCAAATCGAAATTCGTTGAAATTCGCACTCAGATTCATTCTTAATAGAAAAATGAGTAGGAGTGTAGTTCTCATTTAAAATTAAAATCTCACATAATAGATTAAAAGTGAAATGTTTCGTGAAAGTGCTGGCTGATTTCTTTTCAGTGCGTGTAAAACTCGCTAATTATGAATGAAATTTGATTATACGGCGCCTAACGAGACATTCAAATAAAGAAGAATTCCGAAACTTACAGTTCGAAAATCTAGTAAATGCTTTGAAACATTTAACTTTCTGTGAAATTTCGGGCTCGGCTCAACGTCTTATCATAGTGAACATAGTAACTCGTTTTGTGTTAAAGTAAATTCTTCCTGATATTGAAAAGTGCCTGATACATAGGTTAGCATAATTGTCTTATCTTAGGATTAAAATCAATTTTATGAATGTGTTCAGTAAAAAACTACAATATTTTACTAACGATCCTAAACGTCTTTTACCACTATTTAAATACCATATTGAATATTCTAAGCTGTAATTATGCACATTCCGTGCAAAGATTTGAAAAATTTGAATAAACGTAATGTTTGAATCTGCATTTGTCTGTAGTAGAGGCCTAATAGAGCAACAATCAAGCAATCCTGCAAGTTACAAAGCTATTTACAAACTCATTGTTATGCAGCATTTTTATGCAAGAGGACTAAGTTCAAAGGTAAGAAAATAATCTTCACATATAAAGCTATTCTGCTAAAGATGCGTCTGTTACTTTAACTATAAAAAGTTTAGAGAGTACAAAATCCTATAAAAAACAGTCTCCTAAATTAGATAAACACGTGTTGAACTTGTCGCTTTGACTATACCACCCATTTTCTAATAAAAGAAACATTTACTTCTACTGAGGTTTTTAGCTGTATTATTCGAAAATTTTAGATTTGCAGTTTTATATTATAGGTTGCGCTTGCAAGTACTTTCTGAAAATATGTTAAGCAAGGAGATGTTTGGAGCACATTTTGAAAATCTAAACATGGTTCAAAATTCAATTTTATTCAAACAATTCATTGGAAACTGAAAGACGAAAAAAGTTGAAGAACTTAGCACACTAAATATTCCAAGCATCGTAGTAGATCCCGGCAGCAGAATCAAAATAATTGAGTTGTTTACGAAATGTGGAATTTGGATTCAAAACGACAGTAACATCACAGTTACTTTCACAACGCGCGTACAAGTTTACGTATAATGTTTGAGAAATTACTTTGACTAAGTTTAAGCTGACCTGATTAACAATATTGTCTAATATGTGCCTAATAAAGGAACTCAAAGAGAGTTTAAATTGCAAACTATAGCAATTTCAAATATCAACACATTTCACTAAAGCAAAATTGCGCTGCAGCAGGCGCCAGGAATATTATTCTGAATCATTAAACATTTGCATTCTCTAGCAGTTTTCGGGACCCTCAGCAATTATACCAGTTGAATGAGCCGGCGATGAAACAACAAGATTCATACTGGATTTGAAAATGGCGAAAAGTAATTGTTGCAGGTTTATATAGAGACTATTTGATATTAGGGTTGACTGTATTGCAGCAACATTTAAGGAAGTAATTTAGAACAAATTTAGAGTCTTAAAACATTATTGCTCTTCTTATTAAAACATTTGCAATATAGTGCTGAAAAAACAAATAAAGAAGAGATCGAAGATGCTTGCAAAAAAAAATAAGAAATAAAGAACACAATCGCAAATACACTCACAGTGATCGTTTTTATAATTAGTAGTTTATATCAATGTATTGAAAGAAAACCCTTATATATTGGTCTAGCTTGCAACCTCGGGAAACAATTGTTAGTAAAAAGAAATGTTTCACCGCACACCTGCCTAGGCTCTATTTATTCTCATTTTGACACGGATTGCTGCCAAAATCTCTGTTTCTAGGAGGCCGATGAATATTCCAGCGGCATCTCTATGACGCGTGGAAGAGCCATCATTTTGAATGAGATATAAGCTAGATGGGATCTAGCTATGATTTTTATAGCATTTTAGGGTTGCAGACATATTGAGAGAAAACGTGTGCCGTTAAAAAACAGCCGGCTAATTCATCTCCTTAGTTCCTTTGTAAATGTTTCAACTTTAAACGAAATATGTTTTGCTGCTACCGCGTTTTACTTGGAAATATTATTTCAAAGTATATAAAAACGTTTTCAACTTTGTTATGTTTTAAATGTTTCACCTTTTGAAGAGAACCCTGCATCGGTTACGCTAACTAAACACCGTAATCCGCCTCTAGATTTAGGCAAATTATTCTGCAGAAAATAAGAACATGGAGTGCACTAACTTTATAGCTTTCCTCTTTCTTAGTTGGCCGATTTGCTGGAAATAATCGGCTAATGCAAATTTTGTGGTCTAAAAATTACATATGGGACCATAAAACTAAAGGGCAAGAATCCCAGAAGAAGCATTTTGCATGAACATTTTGTATGTACATCGAAAGGGAGGTCCCAGTGAACTTTAAATTTGCTAATACTAGAAATAGTGGAAAGGTAAATGTTACAAACATGTTGGACATAGAGTTTGTTTGGAGATACCTTAACGGACACTATTATAAAACAAAGTTATGACAAAGAAGAGAGCTTGTAAATAACATTGTTGGAGTCCGCAAATAATTGTTGCGAGGCTTAGGCACTTCGGGTGAAAGTCAGTAAGAATTAATTTAGACAATAGCATCTTCTAATTTACAATAGCAAATATATCCGAGAGTACATACTATTTTACATATCTTGTAAAGTGCGTGGTCTACTAAAGTAAATGTTTTACAATGATATAAAACTGATAAAAAGGATACCGTACAATCATTCATATCTCATTCTCTGGGACTCAATACCACCCGTTCTACCGCCCACTGGTTCCTGGGTTTCGCACGCTTTTTCCAGATTCCGGTTAGGAAATAGTAAATGTTTTAAGGAGATTCAAGGCGGGAGAGGCAAAATAATACAGTAATTAGGAGGACGCAGACAAGCGCCTCACACGAATATGGGAATTTAAAATAAGAAGAGATTTGTTAGGCTGCAATGGATGAGTTATGAAAATATGAGGGGAACATTTAAATATAATTGCTACCATATCGAACAGGTTCCAAGTGAACAACAAATAAAACCTTTCGTAAAAGATTATCATAGCTTACACTCAGTCGATCCAGAAAGGTTCAATATAATGCGAACCACTCACAGTAGCTGGGTCGCTTGTTGTAGCAAAGCTACGACATGAGTTCACAGCCCGGCTAAATTTGGAGCAGTGCCAAATATAAGTTTAGCAGTCGAAGAGTAATCTAAGATATCATCACCTTTTGTGTTAATTCGGAAAGAAAATAGATACTTATAGAAATCAAGATGATGTTTGCCCGCGAACCCTTAGATCTACAATTAGATGCAAAACAACCGGAATCTCAGTGAAAAATCAAAATCAAAAAGAAATTATAATGCTATTTATTGTTATGAAAAGTGACTACTAATAAGATATATATATATAAGTAAGCAAGAGAGTTTGCAGCAGAAAATCGTCTGGAGATGTTCGTTCCTTATAAGATTGGGGCAAAACATTTCACATAAGTTTAAGGAACTCTTAAAAGAAGAATTTACTATATTTTATTTAGAAAGTTTGGCAGAGACCCGCCTAACAAAATAGATTGAAAGTATTATGAAATTCTGAAACAAAAAGAACCACACGATCTAAAAGTTCGTTACAACACGCTTGCGGCCTTCCACAAAGAACTATAAATTATAGTCTATAATTCTCCAGGGGGATTAAAAACCTTCTTACCGACTTCCAGAGGTTTGATATGTATGAGTAGTCAACACTTTGTAATAATCCGAAAACAATAAAGTAATACTAATAATATCATTTATATTAATAACAATAACTTTATATTCTAGTATAGAACAAAAAGTGACAAGTCAAGTTGATGACCATTGAAATAGTAGGTCCAGGTGGGAGAGTCCTGTAGTCTTTGTAGAAGAAATTCCGTGTTTTTATGGAGAGTTTAGAGATTAGTCGGCTAGAAGCAAACAAATAGCAAATGAGGCCAATTCATAAGTTAGACAGACGGAAAAGAGAACTTCTAAGCAACTTAGAATCTAACATTTCCGAAATTTAAAAAGCTTGGGTCAGATAACAATTTATAAAAAAAACGGCAATGAATTACTCAAGTTTTTCTTAATTAGCGTTTATATTTTTAAATCAGGTTGAACATATCTAGAGAAGGCAGTTTTTAAAACACTGCTGAACCATTTACTTTTCATGAACATCTATTTAGCCTGTTTCGACTCTCACTGAATTGACAAACGCCTCTCAACTCAGGAAATGAAACGCTTCAATAACTCATTAATGAAATATTCATTATGTTGCTTTACATATATGTTAACAGAAAATGTATCTAAACGATTTAAGTAATTCTAGTTGCCACAGTAGTGACCAAGTGACCACCGTTTTGCCTGAAAGAAAAATAAATGGTTTTTTACGTTTGTTCATATAATCGATGAATTTGAACATAAATGTGTAAAACCAATGTGTTTCTATTACCTAGCCTTAAGAATTAAGTTCTGAACTGGATCTACAAAGCCCTGTAGAGTTGAATTATCAGGAGCGTAGAAATAGCAGTCTTTGCCACCAGCAAGGCGCTGAAATTCGGAAAAGTAAATGTTTTATCTTTTATAAGGTGTGGAGTCTATGTTAAAATGAACTTCTGGTTTTGAGAGCAAAGGGAGGGGGATAATGGGAAAATCCAAAATGAAGCGCCGAATGACTTCATTATATAGTCTGTTTTAAAACCTAGACTGCAAGCGCGCGTTTGTAGTTATCGTGCCGCGATGACAGACTTCTCATTCAAAAGTGCAATTTTACCCCAGCAAAATTGCGTTTTCCTTTATAAAGCCGGTCATAGCGGCACGTTAACTACATACGGCGCTTGCAGTCTAGGTTTTAAAACAGACTATATCTCCTTTGCTACTTAAAACTTATAAAATTATGAAGGTTGTAAAACGTTATAAAAAGAACGTTATAAAAGGAAAGGAGTATAAATCAAATGTTATTTGGTTGCGTTCTTTTTTATGAATCATGTGTAAAATATCATTATTAACACATTATTATTAGTCTTGGCTCCTACTATAGCTATATTTGAGGTAAATAAGTTTATAAAAATTACTTCCATGTGATCTTGGTGTTTTACTGCGTATACTCCATATCCTATGGTAATAACTCCTTAAAGGTACCTAGACACGGGTTTTTAATGTTAATTTCAGATGAAAGAGCTAATTTTGCTGATTCTAATTATAT
>JAQGAV010001831.1:0-18511 GCA_034691345.1 Phasmarhabditis papillosa
TTCCTTGTTATTTGCTGTAATAAGTTGTCAAAAAATGTCATTTTCTGTCAAAAATAATATCAAAAAGCAAACCCGGGTCGGCCCGGGCCGGCCCGACAAATGTCGAGCCCTGCTGGCCGGATAACCAGCTCTGCCAACATGCACCATTTATTATGCTCGGGTGTGTCCAGATTTGGTTATACTACCCGTTATGTAATGAACTACAGTTTTATGTTTTCATTCCGGAAAACTGCAATTTCAGTTTTTGTGGACGATGCAAGCATGAAAAAGAAAACTTTTCTAGTTTTTGTTTCAATACTTACCGCCATTCATAAGTGTGTTGGCCCCATTGTTGAGTCCAGTTCCTGCCTGATTCCAGGCGTTAGAAGCTAAATGTATATTATTAATAAAAGTTAAATAGTGTAATTCTTTAATTAATACACTGTATTTACCTGCGTTAGACAATCCATTGCCTGCTTGGTTCAAACTGCCCATTCCTAAAAAATATTTGAAAAACTGGAGCAGCGTTTAAAATTACCTGAATTTACCATTCCGCCAACTTGATTGCCTAGTCCATTGGCAGCTTGGTTTAGATTATTCAAGCCTGAGGATTAGAAAATACTTGAGTAACGGTGTCAGGCCAAGGGCACACGTTAGAAGCGGCGCTTTCTCCTTATGTTTTATTGCTGGCGCAGTGGTTAGAAGAAGATTCGAGAGTAATAATGGAGTGTTAAAAAAAGGAATCTCATTGAAAATGGATTTGAATGTATTCGAAAACCGAAAATATACGCAAAATTTCCTTAAAGTACGCAGCTAACACTCCATTATTCATCTTGAATCACATTATAGGCAATTCGACTCCCCCCGAAGACAGATTCATGCGCACCCCAGGTACATTGTAATGAAGTTTCCGTTTTGTAAACAACTTTGCTCCCAACGTGGGTGGAAGAAAAAAACCCTTCAAATTCTGACGAAAAGTCTCACACCTCGATCCAATCATCTGTGATCAGCTGCTTCTTAAAATGAATAAACAATCTTACGCCTCCCAACCAAATAATCTTAAATGCTTACCGGAATTAAGCATTCCCGTAGCGGAATTCCCAAGGTTATTGGCACCTTGGTTTATAGTGTTCATGCCATTGCTCAGCATACTGTTAACTAAAAGAAATGTTTACAAGATAAAGAAAATCAACATCATGTAGTATAGAATAGAATAAAATAACTTATTTGTTACTTAGTAAAACACAGAAAAAAAAAGTTATTCACAAGTTAAATTATCCATGATTAGGTCCGGGCTTGTGGCAGGTTCCTTTATCATGGTTTTATTACTTTATGTATTGCTCTTTTATTATAGTCTATCTCAAGATCTAGGTTTCCAGCGCGGCATTACGAGCAGGGCGGTGTGTTATAAAAAATGAATGTACTTTTGGAGAAAACGAACCACGTCGACAGATTTTACATTCATTTTACATAACACAGCGCACCGCTCGTGATACCGCGCTGGAAACCTAGGTTTTGAGATAGACTATATGTAACTTACAATCCTCTGGGCTTCTTTTGTCACGTCTCAGAAATAGAGAAGGGAGTTTTCCTAAAGGAACAGTTGAAAATTTCGAAACTTTGAACTTCTGATTATTAAAAAAAAGTATTAATATTCTATTTGCTGTTATTAAGATTATGTTATCACTGGAGAAACTAACCGTTTGAGATAGAGTTAGGATTGACTACGTCATTTACTCGTTGTGAAGGGTAGAGCTGAAATGAACTTATATAGTCTCTTTCAAAACGTAGACTGCTTCCGCCGGCCTTACTTGGTGCGCGGTTGCTAAATTTTGACTAGAAATGGTTCCCAATCCCAAATTTTCAATTTTCCGACAGTTAATTGTGTAACACGGCGCATTGAGTGAAGCCGGCGCAAATGGAGTCTACGTTTTGAAACAGACTATGTTATAGTCTATATATGAGATTTCGCCCCACAGTTTTGGAACCAAAATCGAGTATATTATGTACATGAACGCACTCTGAGGGAGTATTCCAGTCTGTGCAACCTTGTTCATCATGTGCTTCACTTACCTCCACTACAGGAATACTCACTACAGCCAACAGAAATACAAATCCACTCATACTGGCCATTGTTTTTATCAAAATGCCAGCGTGAAACTATTCGATTCGCAATTTGGCGGATTGTGTAGGCAGACTCAATACCGTAATCCTTGGGCGGCAAACTACTGCCGCAGGCGGCTAAATTTGATCCGAGCTGCGTCACTTCCTCGCGTGGTCCCGGCAGGATTAGGGGCCAATCGATACAGTAATCAACCAATTAAACCTCCAATTCAAAAGGGATCGCGGACAAACCGACTCAAAACATATCAATTCATATAACAAAAGTTTAATCCTAACAGTCAAATGGGTCTAGTCAGACTTGTTTAGTTGCTCCGGTGAAGGTATTTGAAAAGTACAACTTCACATGTAAAGCTATAGTCTGTTACCAAACCTAGAGATTGTGCGGGCCTCATACGATGCGCTCTTGCCTTCAAAAAGATTCAAATTGCTCTCAATTTTGAAATACTGTGATGTCAAGTTTTGCAACACCGCGCATCGTATGAGGCCGGCGCATTGTTGTCTCTAGGTTTCGAAACAGACTATAGTGTATATATATATATCTGCGTGACAGAATATTGAAAGTAAAAATCTTTGCCCTACTTTTGACTTATTTTTTATGTGAGCATCTCGAGGGTAGCTATTTTTTGTTGACGGTGTCATCAAATGAAGCCAAATGTACATATCTGAAGAGAGGTTACGCTCAGCTCGATTCTACCATGGATCAATGAAGTACTGTAATCAATGCAATTGATAAACTAAGCTCGAGTTTTTTAACTACTGCATCTGATTAGTAGAACAATGGATTATCGTTAGTAACATTTTGAACTTAACTGAATACCCCCAATATGAGTCAGCTCAATAACAACCGGAACGCCCTTGGAGGTCTACTTTCGTACTTCGATCAAATGAATATTCATACTTTTTGTTTAACAAAGACTAAACACAAATAAACTATTCATGATGCTCCAAGAATTCTTGAATAAAACAATAATGGCACGATACATTTACAAGAAGAACATTATCATATATTTTATATAGAATTCTTTAGTTCAAACAATCTCTAGTCTCTCCTGGTAGTTTGGCGTTAATGTTTAGAACTCCAATATCAAAAGTCTTTTCGGGTTCGGGTCCATCTGTGATATGAGTATCCGGAATGATTATTTCAACCTTACGCCAGCACTCCTAAATTCTATTTTATAGACAAATATTCTATATTGAGTGTACCCGGGCGGGTTCAAAAATTTTTCAATTGAAATCCTGTTGGGTGAAGAATCTTCTACTATATTCTTTTTACTACAAGTTTTAACGGTATGGGCCGGGCCGTGGACCAACTTTTGAAAAAAAAATGGCCCCGGCAGGCCCGCTCAAAAATAATACTGGCAGGTTCGTGAACACCCCTGTTGTGCACGAATTTTGTGTCTTTAACAAAAATCCGACTACATTTTCCAATGAAATAGTTGGAGCTGTTTCCAACATCTGTATTGAGTCACTTCTGTTCAACATATTTACAGAACTTGATTGCATATTGTTTTTGCTATATTTCACTAGTTTTTTATATCTGACCTTATCTTCATCTTCACAATTGTGGTAGATGTTTAGTTTAGGATCAATCTTGGTCCATTCGACATCCTTTCCAGATAGACTGAACTTGCCATCTTTGTCGGAGAAAGATTCGGCCATTAGAGTGTCCTTGACTGAAAGAATACAAATGAAAATAACACTATCACACAATTGTTTGATATGACTTAACCAATAATCGGTTGTGGTATATGTTCATTCATTAAATGGGCTTTTGACAATCAAAAAAAGCATTTTATACCCAAAGAGTATGTAAGATGTAAGGAGCCGAGTTTATTTTCAAACATCATACAACCCTATAAAAAGTTCTCTGAAGCTCAGTAACTAGAGCATTCCGGTAAACGAAAGGAGGAATGCTCTAGTGATAAGCCCGAGGCATGTTTTCTCTGTCATTTGGGATTATCACATCCAACAATAGTTTTGTATGTTACCTTCTCAACTTACTTGGGTCAACCTCGAACAGCTTCAGCCTAGCCTTTTCATATGGCTTTCCGTTACATAGCAGTTTTCCGGTGACTGCCGTACTTTGCTCTCTTCTTTGTGGAAGAATTTGTGGGAGACAAAAAGCCGTAGCCACCAGAAGGCTTGTACAGATGAGCACTCGCATCTGGAAAGAGGATTTCGTTCTAGAAGCTTTTTACCGGAAAAAGAAGATGAATTCAGAAGTGAAGTAAATGAAAGATACGGTGATTGGCATACTTATAAAATAGAATTTAGAACAAATATGAAAATATCTTGTTCTCCGAAAGACCCTACTCTGTGAATTGGATTGTTTTCATAAGTGCGGTCAATTCTTAAACAAATAGAAAAGTTGTACATATACATATTTGAACTTTTTTGACTTCAAAAATCGATTAACATAGTACATATTAGAGGATTATCTCCTATTGTGAACACAAACTGGAACAATTTCTGAGTTCAGCATTTTATTTTGAAGGAAAAACACGCATTCAGCCAAACAACTACAGTTGTAATTGAAATAGCGACAAAGAGTTATTTCCTGGGTATAAAAATACTCAAAAATGTTTGGGTCTTGGCAAATCAATGATACATATTGTCTGAATGAACAATAAATGGCTATTCAACCTTTGCTGTCGCAACTAAAACAATAATGTAACCCCAAACGATGCTTCGCTCGACGCAACTTTCAAGGTCTTTTTAACACAACAAAGAAGTGTTTCTAAGAAATGATCAATTACTATTCGCTATTTTAAAAAGGAAGTTGTTATACTACGAAAATGAAACTCTAGCTTACCTAATCTGCGAAATGTTGTAACTTGTGTATAATCCTGATTATAATCGTTACGTATTCTAACGGAATCACCACTGATTACATGACTCATGTAGCATGAGTAACGAAAAAAATGATATAACCTAGACTGCGTAACACAATAAAATAGAGAGCAATGTTGGTATTAGAGTACCAAGTCATTCTCGACTACCAGTATTTTATCATTTGTAAGTTAACGCCCTATCATATGAAAACCGGCTTTTATATCTAACTAAAATAGAAAGTGAAAGTATGTTTGGAAATGAATCATTTCATGGTTAATATAGTGAAACAATTCTTTTTTAAAGGAGTATGAAAGTTCGGAAAGATGCGCTAACACCCATGACATCAAATTTTCCAACGATATATAGTTCCGTTTATCACTTTCAAAACAGGAAAAAGGACTATAGAAATTTATTATAAAAACAATGAATATTATGTACAAAAAATGAGGCAGCCTGGGCATTATCTTCTAGTATTGTCCTCTGTCAGACCAAGTCTGTTGAAATTCCTTAGCCAAATTCTCACTTCGTTGCTGGCTTCTTTTCAACCGTTCCTTCTTCTCTCTTGTATTAATCGCTCTGAATAAAATGCAATAAATTGTTATAAGCAAAACTAGAAGATATAGAAAGAGTTTGATCATCAGGAGAATAAAACTCAAAATGGGATAAAAACTCCTTTGCTGCGGCCACCATTCAAATTTTTTGGGTATACGTAAACCTTAAGAATGTTTGCTCCTTGGCTAGAAGCAGGCATTTAAAGTAGGCTCATTTAAATCAATCGAATAAGGACGATTTCAGTTTGCTCCGATACGGCTAAAAATATCAGCAAATTGACTAAAACGACTTACTTAATAGATTCCACCGCTCTTGGATCTCTCGGTTCAAAATGAGTAACACGAGGCATTGTTTTTTGCAATCCAAGTCCACCTCGATCACCCTTCAGCACTGTTCGAATCTGAAAGTAACAAAATACACTTTAGGATGTTCTTGCTCTCTGCTTATATACAGACAATAATTAAGTAGTGTCAAACAATATTCAATAACAAAAAAAAAATAAGACGATAACAATACTTACAGGAAATTTTTTCCCAGCTCCTTCTTTTCCGAGACCTTGATTTTCATCCCAGCCATTTTCTTTTAATAGGCGATAACCTAAAACGAAACAATTAGAATGATAAGTTGCTACACTTCAAATTTACCTATATTAGCCGAAGGTATCATGTAGCCAGGATATTTTGTTCCCTCCTTAGATGAGAGAAGTATATGAGCTGTCGATGATAGATGCTCGGCTTCAGACGTACTAAAACAAAAATAAACCAAGTCACTCAGAAATAGGCTACCTGTATCTCTTTCTACAAATTTCGCAATAGTTGGCAGCATCGTCTTCTATTGTCACAACTTCAGGGCTGAAAAAAAGTATAAGAGTGAAACATATAGTATTTACTTACTTGAGAATTTCTTCAACTACGATTTGTAGTGCTTGGCTTAAATGAAACATTTTCTTCTGATGTAGAATGTCGAACACATTCTTATCCGTGTAATCCAGCGCATACCAATCAGCTCCAAACAACAATAGCATCCTATAACATCACAAACATAAACAAATCCATTTTTCAATTTTGAAAGAAAAGAGGAAGTCAAAATGGTAAACATCAATTATCTTTTGCCAATCTACTATGAAAAAAGAGTATTATCATCGTTTAGACTTATCGAGTGAAGTATATTAAGAATTGTAGCTTTATAAATAATACCTTGCGGTCGACAAATGTCCAGCAACAGTTGCGCACATAAGAGCTGTCCATCCGAAGTCATCACGGGAATCAACACATATTCCTAAACATCGGAATTAGAAGTAAGACTAACCGAATACCAACCTTCGGCAAGCATTTCCTTGATGGTCTTCGTGTCGCCTTCAGTAGCTGCTTTCAAGAAGCGATTTACGGACCTCACGTCGAACTCACGAACATAATCTTCTTTCACCTTTTTGACACGGCGAGTAAAATTTGTATTAATGAATGGTTCTTCAACACATTCTAGTTTTACACCTAAACTAAAGAACATATAAAAAGATAAAACAAATCAACAAACCCGATGTGGATGGTTCACTAACAAGCTCCTCGTAGAAGCTGCGAGCTTCTGGTCCAGAAAGAGTTCCATCGAGCTTTTGCGGTTCACTTGGCGCAACTGAAATAGTTGCAATTAAAATAATTTATCGCCAAAACTTACAGTCGACATTTTCACTTGGCCTGACGAATGTGACTCTTTTAGAATCGGGAATTCGTCCCAATTGCTGTGGGGGTAATTCCATCGTTCCTATAAATAATACCTGTTGGGCTAAGCGTTTTCTTATTTTAAAACTATAAATGCAAATAACGTAAGGTTTGATAAAATAATTCGAAAATAAAAAGACGAAATTTACTTATTTTTTTAATTTAAACCACGGTGCCCAAATAAATATACTCAGCATTGCGTACGAAACTTCTCTTCGCTCGAGCCTCGAGCCATCATAGCAGCCTTGAACGACGCCAAATTTGAGTAATATTTTAAGATAGTTAATGAATACTAGTTGTATTGTTTGTAAAAAATATACTGTGGTATGAAACGGAGTCTTCTTGATAAGGTGCTTACCAATTGTAATGTTATGAATTGTCTTATCTCTAGTTTATAATCACCGTTAGGATATAACGGCGCTTCTAGTGAACAAATCGAGCTCCACGGAATATTCGAAGCTGAGGCCTGTCAGAATATGTAAGCTTTTCTCCTGGATCCCGAATTAGTCAACTCGCTACAATTCCCTATTACAAGTCAACTGTCAGATGTATATATACTGGAACCAAATTATGGCCGACTTAAGCAGTGCTCGATTTAGGTCTAATAAATCAAGTTTTCTGGGGCAAAATAAGCAACGAAAAGGTCTCAGCCCTCTCAAATACTCTTACTATTTCAGTTGGTGACCGGACTCCCGAGGGACTGCAATTGATCCTTCCAGCTCCAATTGGGCCCCATTCATGATTTTTTTTTGGTTTCTGTAACTATTACACGCATTTTATATTTATATACCCTTTTTGCTTACGAACAGGAACTTCTCGTTTGTGTTATGAGCTGGGTTAAGCCTTTTGATAGAGCATACCTAGCTAGTAACTTTATAATATCTTGTCTTGAAAGCGGAATATGTTCGTCGTGAAACATAATTTCTGCATACATTAGGTAATTGCTGAAGCCATTTGCTTAATTAGCTTAACTTGCGGTTAATATTATGCAAATTGCTGGAACACAGAATGGATATTACACAAAAAACATAGTTGTCTGCAGCTAGACTCTACTCGGGCATCCCATAGAAAGCTAGTTCTTCCTTTCTGGGAATCGCATTGCTTTCCAATATATTGTATCAGCATGGGATTATCTAAGTGTTAAATTGATAGTTCGATCAGTTAGTTTTACAGAAACAATATTGCAGAGTTTAACTTCTAAGAGGTCCGTAGTTTCGTTTTTACTAGTCCGTAACCGTATGTAAACCGGCCTGGACCCAAAATCTTTGGTTTTGGACTTTGTATAAATAAAATAAATCTCATTAATTATATTCTGTTTCAAGTGAAGTTCAAAATTTTTGCTCACCCATCGGTAGTGCAGTACATGTTTGATACAGAAAACTATTGAAAGAAGATTGGATGTTTGAAGCTGCTCGCGAAACATAATTAGTCCAACTATTCGCATTTTTGCCATTCAAACGAGAATAATGGCTGCATTTGTCGAGCAAAGAACTTAATGTTGAATAGTTTAGTTTTATTCTCTTCTAACAATAGTTATCTTGACTGACAAATATTTTTTCTAGATTTTTTTCAATGGGGTATCTTCTAAGAATGATGTGACCAAATAGTAGCAACTCTTAATTTATAAAAAAAAAGATCAAGCCTGGTTCTATCTATTGTCAGACATCTGCTAAAGTACGACCAAGCTTGGTAGGGCCATTCTAACCCCTATTACGGCTCCCGAAGTCTTCCAAATAACATTGTCAACCCATTCGATGGAAGATTTCACAATTTTCTATTACTATATTGCTTTATTTTGCATTGGCGCACATATTTTCGTATTTTAGCATTATTTTGCCCGGTTGCGTCCTTCCAAGTGAGCTTTCCACTAAGCCCTCTCTTTAATTCTCATTCATTAGAGAATGACACTAACTACCAACATTACCCTACTTCAACCAGGAAAAACCAAGTTACCTTTAAACAAACTTTAAGTACTACTTCTTGTATCAGAAATAAGAGCTATGTCTACTTATCAAGGTATTTTGGTTACATGAACTCTCGATATTCTTAAATTTGAAGTTCATTTTAACTATGTTAAAGATATTAATCAAGATTATAAAGGTTTTTAACTTCTGGTCAACCTAACCTATGTTTCGTTGCATCTAAACTTTAGCAGAATGCTGTGTTCTGCGTCTTATCCCGCAGTCTCAGACATTCATTGTTCTAAATCAGAGAAGCGGCATCATTACGTTAGATACTGACAAATTTCACTAGCTTAGTTTATTCTTTGTAAAAACATTTGAATGTGTTTATTTCCTGAACAATATGTTCGACGTAGTAAGAAATCATAAAATAAATAGCTTCTAATGAGATAAGTTTAGAAAAGCAGCTACATTAGACCTAAACACCATTTCAAAACATCAGTTACAAGAGAGTCCAATATCTGATAAGTTATACAATTGGAATCTTTTTATCATAAGAACATCATGATAATTCCTATTTCTTACGCGGTAGGTGTGGAGATAAATACTAAATTAAGTGAAACAAGGTATTCGCAAGTTCCCTGACACCAATCTCCAAATCCTGCCATATCTAGCCATTGCTCATTTTTATAGCAGTAGTCCATTGTCTCGCCCAAGTGTGGGAGTTGTGCTCTATTGACAATCTCCGCTCGCTTCCACAAACTCCGCCATGAAACATCATTTGCCATGGCTGTCCTGCTATTCCCAGCGGGTTCCGACTGCCCCGGGTGTCAGACTAGCGTGATTAATCTATTTATTGTTTGTTTAGATGCTTGGATTTCCAAGCATGAAAGTTCTTAAAAGTATTGTATTTCAATCCATAGTTGGGTGGCATCAGAAACTCGGCAAAAACTCTAATTTGAGGATATTCAATAGATTTCGACAACTTTCTTTAATCGTTTATGAATATGTTTTATACTATCAACAACTGTAGCAGCATATGGTATGCTTTTCTGCTAATTAGTCAAAGGCTTCTGTAAGTGAAGCAGGGTGGGCCAATCTGGTATATATTTAAGATAACTTGTTACTTTACTCTACTTTATTAAGCATATTGTTATAGTATTCGTTTGCTCCATGATGACAGCTTGCGCTGCTACTGGTCACAATAGGGAAACTCACAATCCAGACTTACTACGAAATGGGAAACTCAAATTAACTCAACCAAGTGTCCCTGAAAGCTACTACAAATAATATCTTCTAGTAGTTTTCATCTTGTTATTCCCGTTTTACAACTTGTTATTAGATCGTGTTTATGTGATTTGGAGCATCATTTCCCAATTGGAGCACATTAGTCTCCAAAGGGAGGGGACGGGGGCTGAATAGAAACAACACATAAAGCCCCTTCTTGCCAACCAACTAGATAGCAACATAGATTTTAAAAAAGACGAAAGTTTCGCCGCATGAAAACAACCAGTCATTGTTCCGGGAAGTAGAATACTACGGCTGCATTCGCTCTATTATTATCTTGGTTGACCATAAATTATTATTATTCTAGATACTATTCGTTGATTCTAGCATTAACTGAGCGCAGCTGACATTTTATTTTAAAATACTCTCTTCCCTAGCTAGCCCCGTCATTTTAATTTCTCTTTCATTTGACTTCAAAATCTTTCGACCATTGACTAATTCGAAACTGAAAGCGGATAAATGCTTATACTGCTCTGGCGTGCAGCAATTAATTGAAGATCCCAAAGTTTAGTTAACAATTTGCAGCGCAAACTAGTTTCTGAAAAGAGATCGTGTGACTTTTTAAGAGCAAATCCTTTTAAAGTGGTATTATGAATGTTTCCAATTTTTCAATCCTTGACAGCTAAGCAGTTTTGCACGAGTTTAAGAACGCAATTCCAGGGCGCAATTTGCATCATGAGATGGCGAGGACCGTCGACATCGAACATAGCACAGTAAGTAATCATAATACAATTGAATGATTAATATGACATTAAATTATCATCGTTTTTCTTTTACCTACGATATTATAGCGCCCTCGTCGTCCAGGTATCTGTCGTTTATTACGGAAGGCTGGCTACTGGAAATGTCTGTCGTGTACCCTCCTTCTTATAGGATGCGCTCTTTATGCCACTTGGTGTCATGTGAAACATCGAGCCTATTCCGGAATTCAGCCGCTATTAATGTAGGTTGCTTATGAAACAAGGATGCATGAGCTATTTAATCATTTCAAGTCAGTAGGATAAGATCTCAAACGATATGTAAATAGAACAAAATAAACATTAACCTTTACAGATACCACCATGGTCCCTGTGCGCAAGGCTACAACTTCGTACCAATTGTTTTCGGACTCATGTTATACATAGTATATATGATGGAATGCTGGCATAGCAGGACGAAGCTTATAAAAATGAAAAAGGTGAGGAGATTAACAGTAAAACTTCTACCATGTCTGGCATCGATCAGGCTCGTGAAAATTTCCCAGAACAAGTATGTGCGAATAATGAAAACCCTTGTAGATGGATGTCACTGCCACACAACAACATATAGCAAACTTAAAAACATCTCTTCCCATAGTGTGGTGGAAAAGTGTATGTTATCACTACGTGAGGAGAACACGGCAAGTAACAAGGTAGATAACGACAGCCACAAAGGAAGTACAAAAT
The DNA here is from genome assembly GCA_034691345.1 of Phasmarhabditis papillosa. Lineage (NCBI taxonomy): Eukaryota > Metazoa > Nematoda > Chromadorea > Rhabditida > Rhabditidae > Pellioditis > Pellioditis papillosa. The sequence goes on from JAQGAV010001831.1 coordinate 11,815, forward strand.
TATTCAGATACCGCAATGGCGATGCGGTCCCTGCTACACAAGTGTACTACGAACGACAGAACACTCATACAGCAGGAAACGTTTTCCTTTACGATGTCTGCGGAGTGAAGGTAGCACCAATATTTACATCGTCCATCATCACAATATTTACAGGATATTTCCAAACTAATAGTTAGTTTGGAAAAATATCCACTCATCAGGGTTCGTATTACCAGAGGATTTGTGTTTGCCTGTATGCAGGCAGCCAACGAGTTCGAAGAGCAAAGAACAAGATTCTTCAATGAGAACGAAATTCGCGATGACTACATGGAGGTACGACAACGAGCAGACCACCCTTAAACAGCGCAACGAAAAGGCTAAAATCAGAAAAAATAGTTTATTCAAAAATAAAGAAAATAAAAGGACGTTTATGGTCCACAATTTACTTCAGCTTCTTCTTGATGCGGAGATCATTGGAGTGTCCGCACTTCTTCTTTCTGCAGTTGGTGGCACGAGGAGGAAGACGGGCGTAGCAACTACGGCAAATCTGTTTGTCGCAGTTGTACTTGGAAGCAAGGATCTTCAAGGAAGGCTCGATGATACCTAAAAACATTAATCAATAACATATAAACAAGAAGGATCATAGTATAAGCTGAATACAGGCTTAGCCACTAATGGCGAATACCAGGGATGTTACGGGCCGCCCCCTACTTTCGGCATCCCTTGCGAATACCCGTCCCAAAGTAACTTCGCAAATTTTTATATGCGAAGTTGGTTTTAATGCACAATGAAATTTCGCTAAAATTACTAACCACTTTTCAAATTTATTATTTCTATTAGTTACTATTTTGTGAATCACCAGACTAAGTCCGGGTGCCTATTTTCTGTAATAGTCTCGAGTTTGAGACTCAACCGTTGAGCTGCAAGAAAGCAAGCATTGCACTGCTAGGTCAACTGCGGATCCTTTAAAAGCCAAAAAAGACCCATTCAGGTTTAACATAGAAAATACTATTGGGAGCCAGGGCCTAGCCTGATAATGCCCAAAACAGTAAGTAATCATTGGACGGGTAACTCCAGTGGACAAGTAGGACCGGATGGTGAACGTGCATTCAATACTAGTAAGAAACCATCGCAAAAACATACCTCCTCTGAGACGAAGTACAAGATGCAGGGTAGACTCCTTCTGGATATTGTAATCGGACAGGGTGCGTCCATCCTCAAGCTGCTTTCCTAAAGTAAATTACATGAATAAGAAAGAGAGAATAACGAACCTGCGAAAATGAGTCTCTGCTGATCTGGAGGAATACCTTCCTTATCCTGGATCTTGGCCTTGACATTCTCGATAGTGTCCGAGGCTTCGACTTCAAGGGTGATGGTCTTGCCCGTGAGAGTTTTGACGAAAATTTGCATACCTAGAATAAGCACTCTTAATGTATGAAAAACAACAAATTAGCATCAAGAATGACAAGCTAACAGTAAGAATAACATAGCATATAAAAATGCAATTAGACATTGGACGTGTAGATGAACAACTAGTCAAAATAACATTCCGAGAGGGCTCCACTCCTATTCTACCGCTCGTTGCTCCCACAAAACACTATAATCTTTGGACCTCTTCATTTTACAAATAAATATAGCGTGAATATCAAAAAATAACAAACATTAATCACCAAAAATAAAAATAAACAAAAATGCAAATTTAGGCCAACGATTGCATGACGAAAATGGCAGTGTACGCAAGCATACGTCATTGCGAACACCGCAAATTTTGCAACTGCGTAAACGTATTTACTGCGGACCGCGTGATCGCTTTCAAAGAAATGATTTCGCCGTGCATCGATAAAAAACAAAATGATTCGATTATTGCAATATTGATCATGATATAAAAGTTCAAAATTATTTTTAAAAAAACTCAATAGACGCGAGCTAAATATTTAGGTGCGCGAAGGCATGGATCTGTCTGACATCGATGTAATGGAAGAAGTCCTTTGTTTCAACTCAACATCTCCACCTTGGTTTCTCAATCCTATTATATTTTGGATTCTGTCCGCCTTGCTATTTTCCTGGCCACTTAGACTTTATGCTGAATGGAGAACTGCAATTCTGAACTATCAGATTACAAAGTTGTTTGGAACCAACTATCTCAGGTGAGAATTTCCCTTGAAAGCACGCATATCAGTTCAAATTATTATGTTTTGAATTATTAAGAGTATGTTTAGTTGTGTTGCCGACACATATATTTTATTGTAAAAAAGTAGAATTATCTTTTGTGAAACGGATTCACGCTTAAAATAATGCAGAGGGATTGATATTTATAAGTAGTTGTGACAACTATGATTTGTTATATTCAGCCCTTCCTCTATGAATTATACGGGTCCTCTCACAAGGACATCTACTATGGAAACTGTTGAACTAGAAGCTGCACTTAGGTAGGCACGTACTAACAATATAGAGTTACAATCACAAGTCATTATCTTGTTGAAGAACATTTGCTAACCCCATCATGATTCCCATTTGAATACGACAGGAATATATTGTAGATATACAGAAGTGGATCATTTATTAGTTAATTCTTATAGAAGGTTAGATAATAACATGAGATCACACAATACAACCCGTCCGTTCTGAGAGAGGAGTCGGTAAAGTTGGGAGTATTCCATTCCATTCCACAAATGTTCCAAGATTTTCTTGATTTATCTGTTTTTCTGAATTTTAAACATTCTGAAGTTGCTTTTGTTTCAGACGTGATCGCTACTTTATTGTTCCTTCCTATAGTGAAGCAATGCTACTTGAGCCACATGGTGGAGCTGCAGTGGTAGGTTTGAAGGGAAACAGGGCAAAGAGTTTGTATTTGCGGAATTTCTCAGAAATGGAAATAGATCCCAGTTGAGCTTCCTTTTTTAAGAAAGTCGGGTTTTACGACAACTGAAGTTTGAGAGCTCGACGCGGGCCACGGATCATAAATATAGATCCGACTTCGGTAGTTTAAAACTTACAAATGCACATAATTTTTTCTTGTGACGTCATTTATTCTGATATTACTTTGCTTTTAGACTGTAATGAACGCGGTCTGTGAACCCCGAGTATTCTCGCGAACAATTGAAATGAACAACGAGAATCTCATACTGCCTAACTATGGAGCACTAGAGGATCAAGTTGGATCATTGCCAAGGTGAGAATACCGAATCTTCGTGACCGCGAAGATAGCAAAACCGGGACTTCTTAACCCAGGAATCGATATCGTGACTCAAATATCATTTAAGTAGTTTTGGCCAGCACAATATAGAAAATGAAGTAAAATCCTGAGACATATATTTTAATCTAGGTTCAATCGAGTGCGACGTCCTTTGAGTAATAGCCGAAGTATGAACTGGGAGCGTGGGGACAGGTAGGTCTACTTTAACAGAAATGAACGCTACAAACTATTATCTAAACATATAGTCTATTACAAACAAAATAAAACAGAGCGCGATGGTATACATACGCTCCCGAAATTTTCTGCACATGATACACAATAAAACTAGTACAATAATATTCGTTTGACTACAAACAAAAAAATTGCTCATCGATCCATATAATGGAAGTTTAATTTTGCCAAACAACGAGCGATTTTGTGAAACCTTGAACAACACCGCTCACTTCAGTCTTTTTTATGGACTATATCAAAAAGGTCTTCTGCACTACTTAGTGAACAAATAAGATAAGGTTATTGAATATTGAGGTGCATTTGCTTCATTAACTTGCCTTGACTACCAAAACCATACAAAGTGAGTCCTTACAGAGATGAAGCTCCTTCGAGATCCATACCCTCTCTTGGTCGGTCTGGACCACCCAGATCTCTGTCAATAAGCGGTGGCGGCTATTGGTCCAATGGATATCAATTAATTGACTCGAGTCCGGATAGAACACCGATGCTACATCAACCAAATGAACCACCACCTCCGTATGAAGTAAGTAAACTTTACTAAAAGGAATGCAGTCTACTGCTTACAAAAGTTAAACTTTCCAGTAACTTTCAATAGACAACTTAAAATTAAATTTGCGAAGTAGTCTCAAAAAAGTAGTTTCTAAAGTTTAAATATTTTCAAGGACAGATAAACTACTTTAGTTTTTTAAGCACGTTCAAGTTGTAAACTCCCGAGAAGTTTTATATTATGTCCTTCATGTAGTAGCTTCTACTAGCTTAAAAACAATTTGCAACGATATGAAACTGTCAGCTTAAAATATGTATAACAATATCCGAAACTATCTTTTAAACCAACCAATAACATATTCTCCTTTAACGAAATGTTTGATTGAAAACAATACAGTCTAAAATGTAGACTCTTTTTTTGAGAAGTTCATTTCCTTGTCATTATTTCATTACAGATGGCCCTTCGAATGTGCGCTCCAATCTACGAACGTCTCCGGCGCTCCATCTCCTCCAGACTGAACTCTATTTCCCATTCCAGTTCCAAAGATCTTAAACCTCTCACTAGTAACAATAATAATAACAATGGAAATCCATCTTAAACCATTGAATATTCTGTTTCCTAGCCTAAACTAAATCGCGCCAGCAGTTGTGGCTGGACGACATTGCAAAATTTTGCCTTCAAAAAGGTCCTGAATTGCCCAATTTTCAGTTTTTTGAAGGCAAAATTTGTCTAGGTTTTGAAACAGACTATACCATTTTTAATTAATCCTCTCAGTCTTATTACTATTCACTTATGTCTATTCCTGACCAATGGTGCTCGCTCAATACATGGTAATACCAGTATCTAAACTTATTTATCTTTAGTCAAATTTGTTGGAAATAAATATAAATTATTAAAGATAATAGTTTTATATTAGCAGTTAGTTAGTTAGTTAAAGTTTCAATAAAAATTACCGAATCCCGAAGAAGACCGAATGATCAACCGTATACAGAATTTGAAATACGGTTCAGTTCGGTTGAAGTACTGTATGTTGTGAATCGTTCAAACAAAAGTTGTTACAGTAACTTTTCGTTGCTAGATGCTACTTCTAAGTCGAATATTCCTGTTTTGCACCCCATTTGTGGAATTTATCATTGCCGGACCTGCCGGACCGACCGCTCCCAGCCTGGCTAGATTTATGTATATCCGGAATCCTAATTCTATGAGTCAGATATAACCTTACTCCAAGATATTTATTGTAAGGTTGTCTTCAAAAGGTTTGTTATTCTTGCCATATAATTCATTTTTTACACAGTCTTCCATATAATTATTCTACCTTTCAAGGTGACTACAAAGGACTGAATGAAAAACCTGTAAATGACTCCCACGAAGGTTACTGTTGTTAGATTGGAGCGTAGAACTTGTCTAGAGCATGTTATGGTAATTAAGTTGTACTACTCCATTAACGGAATACACTATATTAGAATTTGTAATTATAGTTTGCCTACAAGAAAACAGATACTAAACTAGACACGGACCTGAAGATCAACCAATTTCAGCTTTAGAATTAGTTGTTGAATAGTTATCCTAAGAGCTTTGTTTTGCTATGCGAAATACAACCTTTAAATGCTTTCATCGAAACTAAAATTCTTTTAAAAAGACAAAGTGAACAAACAAAGTGAAAGAACGCGTTTTTGAAATTTTCCGTCCCCAGCCCGGCCGACATTTCAGATTTGCCGACCTGGTCCGGCCCGGCCGCTAAATTTCCGAGCCTGAAAAAACGTTGATGTTATTAGCTTGAAAAATATCTGATCGTAACGACTGTTATATATATGCTATCATTAAGATATGTATTATTACCCCTATACCCTTAATATTCCATAATTACCTTCTGTACATTAGCCGCCTAGCCCCCTTAGAGGTCACTTTCTTGTTCCAAATAGCCTTTTGAAATAGGATGAAATTGACAGCCACGCCCACTCTCTGAATCAGCCCGAAAAAGTTCAACCAGAACTAACCAAATGTAAATTTGTACAGTATTTGAACTTATTATTCTATTTAACTATAGACGATTTTTAGTAAGAACTTATATGCCCAGTATTAGACTTAATGAAGAGTCATTGCTATTTTAGAACAATTATTCTTTTTACACGGTACGTGCCGAATAGAATTTTTGAAAAATTTATATAACAGTTGATACAGTGTTCTGCAATGGTTTACAAAACTTGTTGACTGTCAATTAAAGCTTAAATAAAAACAGTTGCGATAGACATTACCTATGAAGGCGAGCATTAGTCAACATTTTATCATTAGTAAAAGTTTAATGTGGTTAGCGAAAAATGTAAGGTTGAGAGAAAACAAACTGTTTCATGCTAGCCATATAGTATTCTAATCTGTATAAAAACAAGGTTTCCATCGCATTATCGTAAGGAGAGGCCATGTGAGATTAATATGAATGTACTTTTGAAGAAAAGCCTCCCTATCCACCAATTTCCGGTCTGTTTTTAAATTGCGCCGCGGATCTCCAGGATACTATGATGGAATGTATCTCTTGATACAGACTATATTTAAAACTATGCTGCGTTAACATTAAAACACTATTATAACTCGAAAAGTTATAACTCGAAATGTAGGTTGTATTTAGTCTGCTAGAATATTCTGCATATAACTTTCTACTTTTAATGTGTTTTAGAGCTACAACATCATTCCTCTGCAAATTACATAAAACGCAATTCTCATCTCGAAATCTTTCCAAACTTTCCTGCAGATTATCCGCTTAAACCTCCTTCTCACCTATTTTTGCTAATACAGAGTGATTTTAGCTA